>PVIH01024511.1:0-22585 GCA_004025045.1 Sigmodon hispidus | reverse complement strand
AGATATTAAATTGTACTTTGTAGTTGTTGTTTGTTAGCAGTAGTTTGACCTCACTTATGTTAGTACCTTTCTCTTTCCCAGACACTGTCTTATGATGATCCCTATAGTATGTAGTTTTATACCTAGTTTAGAACCTTCCTATTTAGACAAAACGGGGAGATGTAGCGGGAAATCAGGAACTATATATGTGAACGATCGATCGGTGTGTGGTTAACTGAATAGGATTCCGGAAGTAGACCTTTGAGGGAGGGGACCAGGACAGGAAGTCATCATTCTCTCGTGAGAGAGTGCGTAGTTCGCTCCAGCTGCCCGGGAGTTCGGACATACGGCGTGGGGATGAAGAATCTTCCTTAGAAAGGCTCCGGCTTCCTGCAACCTCATCCTGTCATCTTCTCCTAAAACCGGCTCTGTTTTGTAAGCTATTTTCTCAAAATAAACCCTGTTTAAAACATATCTCAGGGCGGGTTTTTACCGCGATAGGAGCGGACTTGTGTGAGTACTTTCTTTAAGAGAATGTGTGGGACCATGTTTGCATAGCCACACCCAGGGACATAGTTGCAACTCTGTTACATTCCAGGTGAATGTAGGCCTTGGAAATGCTTACACCTATGTTCCACCTCTTATTTTCTTTTTGGACTATTACAGCATGAAAACTATTTATTTTCTTCTCATTCAATAAATGTTTGCTGTGCATAGATAAAGGCATAAGCATCTTTACGTATGCGTATATACAACATATGGGAATTATTTTTCTATCACTATTATTTGTATTTTTATTTAATCTTTTAAAATAGCTATTTAATATTCATATGTATAAAGAATCACAAATAACCATTTACTTATTAGGAGATGAACATGTGAGAGAAGGATATAAAAGGCCAAGATCTCTGATGTCCTGAGATACTTTCATATCAACATAAAACCCCAATATTTGGGAGTGGGAGAATGAAGGAAACAGTAGCAAAATATTCACTTTTCTAAAATAACCTCCTAGTTTGTAGGAGAATGTTCTGAAATTCACATTACTTCCTTAGAAGTCCTTTCAGGTATAATTTCTTGCTCACTTTTCCTAACTGAATGAGTGTTTGAAGAGATCTGCTATGCACAGGAGAATAAATGTTCCATTCATGGAGTTATTAGATGGAATCATAGTGGTAATGTTTCTCTATGGAGGGATGCCACATGTCACAATATATAGTGACACACTTGCCAATATTTAATACACTGCATCTAGATATGAACGTTCTGTCATACTTTTTCTAATTGCCTCTGTTTCTTGCTTGTTTTGTTTTGTTTCAGACAATCCCTATGTAGTATGGTTGATTTTGAACTTACAGCAATTCTCTGCTTTTGTCTTTCAAGTTCTGAGATTATACGCATGTAGACATTTGTACAGAGAAGTATCTACTGAGAAATAAGAGTTGCTTTTAAAGGATGGGCCTGTCCTTGAATGGGTGGCTGGGTAAGTTTGCATAATTTTCTTTATAGAAAAGAAATAGACCATGAAAGGCTTATGAAACCAGGAGCATAAAAGGCTCGTGTAATTAAAACAGTGTTGAATAGCTGCAATGAAAAAGTGAAGAAATCACTTCCATTCATAGTCCTATGGTTACCAGAAGGTTCAAGTGTGAAACATGTATGTTGTATTTATCTTTTTACATTTTCTCTGCTGTCTTTCTAGTGATGTCTGTCCAGTGATGCTCTTGTTTGCATGGATCATTTCTGGGTAATATGGAAATGCAATGAGCTCTTTGTTTGACTTGTACAAAATGAAGATAGGAGTTTACATTTAGTGATGAACATTGTTAGGGAATATTGTTCTTGCTTAGTGAACAATGAATTGACAGTAAGTTACATTTATTTTTATTTATTTTTAGAATAAAATTGATTCTTACTAATGTATGCCTTAGTCTTATAACTAAATAAAAATAGAGTAGTATCTTAATTTTTAAAATATAAATTTGAAAATATATCATAAGGTATAACATTAATAACATTAAAAAATGTCAGAGATTATTTGTTTCTTTTTTCTTTTTTCTTACTTTTTATGAATAAAGTTATATTTTTTATCCACATATCCCCTTGTTCAGACTCCCTTACCTCTCTCTTTCGCCCCTCCCATCACTCTCCCTTCTCGCTATCACTTTATCTCCTCCCCAGCTAGGGCAGGAGGTCACAAGGTACCAAGGTGGCTTAGTTCAGCATCCACTCCAGGCAGATCTGCATTCCTCATCCCAGCATCAAGACTGGGTCAGGTGTTCCTCTGGAAGTTTCAATTCCAAGTATCCAGTCTTTGTTTTTAAAATCAATTTGTCCTTTGATAACGGATAACATCGACATTTACTGAAAAAACAAATGTTAAAAAAATTAAACAATTTGGAACAGAATTTACCTTACTAAAAAATTATCAGGTAATGATATTTTATTAAAAATATCTTTCCAAAGAATAATTTTTCTTAAGAAAGAGAGGAAAAGTGTATCTGGGAAATATTCTAATATCATTTGAATTTTAAGTACAAATACATGTGTGCAAGAGAACACAATTTACAATATATTAATACAAATATGCATTTCATGACCAATCTATTGCTATTTCTTTTATTTAAAATCCCCATAAACTCATTTATTCTGATCCTCATTAAAAAAAAAATTACTCAGCTCCTCACTAAGGGTCTCTTAGATTCTAATCGTTGTATTACTAACTATTTTAAAATATCCACTACATAATATTTTATTTATTTATTTATTTATTTTAAGGATAAAACATTTGGGGTCATAAGCTGTTGGAAAATTCCCTTAAAGCAGGTGTTATCAAGCTGTGAGTCTAGACCCCTTTGGTGTTGTATATCAAATATTTACAGTAAGACTCATAACTGTAGCCAAATTAGAGTTATGAAAAAACAATGAAATAATTTTATGGGGTGGTCACTACAACATGAGAAATAGTATTGAAGGTTTTCAGCATTAGGACGGTTGAAAATCACTGACTAAAATCTATCTTTTATGGTAAATCACATAGTAATTTCATCTGTGATGCTTCACAATTTGGAAAAAAAAAAACAAAACTGTTTCCAGCTCTGTAAAATATCCCATACATTTTTAACTTATTTAATTAGTTTTTCAATTAAATAATTATTTTTTAATGTTTTTACTGTTTGTGGAGCTGGTAACCAAATATAAAACCTCACTTATGCTAGGTAGGTGTTCTACTCTTGACTTATATCCAGAGATGCACATGAGTGTGTTTAAAAGTATTTTAAAAATGTTTTTATGAACATAAATATTGAATGTAGTCTTTCACTTATCATATGCATCATTTGATAAAAGCCTGTCAGTTTTTATAAAAGAGTCTACTTTTACACTACCTGATCTATGATTAATATATGATATTTCATATGTACTCTTAAATATTTGACTTAGGTCACTACTATCTGCTGAATGATTATAAGCACCTATTTTATTGATTATATATATTTATTTATTGCTATTTGATATTTTACTAAGAAGTCTTACCTAAGGGTAGGCTTTGCTTTGCTGTGACCCTCTTAACCCAACTCTCTTGGTAGAGATTTTCCTGTATATATTTTTCTTTTCTGTCAGGATACCCCAGTTGTTCTTGATATTGTAGGCAGTTGGTATGCTTTGCTCTCTCTTCTGTTTCTGTCCACCTGCTGCTTGATTTTGCTGTTTTAGTTTTCTTTTTTACAAGCTTAATAAAGTCTTCAAAACAGAAAAAAATAGCTATTGCATATTATCCTCTGGATCTTAAGAAATAATGTAGGAGAAAATTTGAAGAATACTTGATTTTCTTGTGGAGAATAATTTTTTTGTCTGGACTAGAATAATAAAATTGCATTTATCTACAAAAGGATGAAGTTGTACTGTTTAAACAACATACAATGTTGATTTACACAATAATATTTTAAATTTGTAGATAATTCTTTGAAGTCTAGAAGAAAAGTCTTTAGTCAGAACTCATTGATGGACCATATTTATCCTGCACAACGATTTCTCTGTGCTGTTTTTAATATTCTTTTCAATCTTCTACAATACAACACCACAAATATTAACAAAATATTTAAAGATAAAATCAAATTTGTTTATGTACATGGATGTATCAGTGCATGCTTATATAATATGTATTATATAATTATTTCTTCATCCTAAGAGAAAAAAAAGACTCAACATGCTATAATGCTAGATATTTACACAAGAAAATAATATTTAAAGTAAAATTTTAAATTAAGAGTATGGTTATAAAATGCCTATATAATAAATGTGTAAATTTATGCATGAAGTAGCAGAGGGGGCTATTTCCAGGGAATTGAATTATGTAAATATAAAAAAGAAAATTCTTTACATAGTAGGGAATAGGACAAACATTAGGACGATAATGATATTGTGATGTCATATTGATGTATATATAGATGTGTTGACATGTACTATAGAATAAGAATATAGTGTTGCTAGATTAGAATTCACAAACATGCTTGTATTATAGAGTTATATGCAGCATAAAATCATTAAAATCTTAAGGATACAATACCAGAACACTAATGATTTAATATCTAAGCATAATATTAATTTGAGGGTCAAAGTTGAAAGCTTTATTTTTGGCTTACTGTCTAAGAGAGCACTCACAGAAAGAACAGGCATTGAAACCATCAGAGCATGCAACTGAAAAGAGATGGGCAACAAGATGAATACCGGGACAGATATCTGACAATAACAAAAAAATGAAGGTAACAGTGCAGAGGAAGAGGAAACTGAGCCAAAACAAGAGTCAGAGGGGACTGCAGCTTAGAAATTAAAAGAATAATGGAAGCTCCATTCCTATCTCATCTGATCAGTTTCACTTTCCAGTGGGTCAGTCACAAGGCAAAAGAACAGAAACAAATTCATAAAGTATGATGTAGACTTTGGAGCAGGGGTGCTGATGCAGGCCTGGTAGAGATGGAGAGTAAGAAAGTAGAGGGATGGATATGTCAGGTTGTATTATGCATGTTATGAAGTTGTCAAAATATAAATTAATAAAATAAAATTATGGCTCAGGTAAGAGAGTGGATTGTTTTTAAATAAGTTTTGAGCAGCCAAAGGGAAACAAGTAGGCAAGAATTACGCTTTAGAAAATTTAGAGAGGAGATATCTGAAGATTAATAGAGTTGGTGTTAAGGCTATGTGGAAATACTCAACCAATTACTTATATTTTTAATGAAATGTAAGGCAAGACTATATGAATAAAGAATACCTAAAATAGAACAAAATTTGATTTGAAATGGTATAGTCATGTTCATAAAATAGAAGATTTGAAATGCAAAATTCAGTGCTTGTGCAATTGTGGAAATGACATGGCAAAACAATGACTAGGCTGTGGGTGATGGACATGAGACAGAAAAGGACAAAAGGACAGTTATTTACAAAACCAAGCTAAGGCTGTGTCATCCAGAATCTTCCACACTCTAGATTTCAAAAACAGAAACAGTAAACTGCAGATGTTAGTCTGTGTAAATCAGACCCATTAACTTTCTCTGTTTTTTCCAAATCCGTTTCTCTTACAATTGATTTCTCCAGCCTTAGCTTATCTTGTTCACTTCATTCTTTGTGCAAATTTCACTTGCAGAAGATATGGCATGAGGAAAAATTTTCTCATCTCTTATCCTAGTACCCATTAGGAAGATGTTCTCTCTTTGCTGACAGGATGTCTGTATTTGAAGGTATAAAGACATAGCCTAAACATGCTTGCTTCATTTTAGTGAAGGTAAAAGACTTGACTAAGCTCTAAACACTGCAGATGTATCTCAAGACTGCAACAGATGGGTAGAGCAATATTTTTAAAAACTTTTTAGGATGCTATAAGACTCGTGAGGGAACTAGTGGTATAGAACAACAATGCCAAAAAAATTAATAATAAAAGGTAAATGACAGGTTAAGGAAACCAACCTCTTCAAAGTTACTTTTCATCTACTTTATTTTGTTTGGCAGTTCTTTAGTATTAAAACACTTTCACAAATGGACTTTAAACAATAGCTATTATGTTCATATTAATATTTTTTCATATGCTGTTTAAACTGTTTTTTCAATAAATTTCTTTTATTTTTCTTTCTTACTTTTCTTTCTTTCTTATTTTTTGCATCATCTTTCCATGAGTTAATCTAGTACAGTCTATTCTGAAATGTTGTACACTCATGCCTGCATTTTGGGAGTTTTGTTAGTTTCCATTTTTTTTTTTCATAGACACACTTATTAGTGTTCTGACTACTTCCTGGAGTCCTAGCCAATAAGCAATTATCCAGACAGCCTAGTGTCCTGACATCCAGCTCTATTTTAAGATGAAGCTCTTCCCCTTCATCTGCCAGAGGTTGCTCGTCCCTTACCTCCCCATCTCCTCTTTCTCTTTTGCGGACTCCCTTCTTTCTTCCTTAATTCTAATAAAGTCTCCACATGAGCCCACTTCAAGTATTTGTTTGTGATCCCCACCCATGCTGACCAACTTGCTGCCCAGTTGCACGGGGCCTTTTTTTGCCAGGTATAGGTAGTGTCAATATTATAGAGATGACAACACTCTCACATTATGTTGCTTTTGACAACATAATATATTCCTTTTTTAAAAAGCCACTAAAATTGTGGGCTTGCAATGGAAATATCGGTGGCAGGTTAACTTCCCTCTCTCTCGACTGCAAGCAAGAAAGCCCAAAACAACAGTGTGACAAGAGAAAGTGGACGGGATTTCCTGCTAGCAGTTGGGTTTACTTTCTGCTGTTAAATAAATGCCCTGGGTTTTCTCTTGGGTTGCTTTGTATAACCTAGAAAAAAAATTAGCCCCAAGCTCATTTTTGTAGACGTAGGCAGCAAGCAATGAAAGTATTTGACACTATCTTGTCTAAGTCCTACATTCAAAAGCAGTACCACTGCTATTACTTCCAGACCTGCTTTCCAAAAGAGAGACCCAAATACTCATGCATCTGATGATTGTTGTAAAAGGTTCTATCCGGACTTTCTGGCCTAGTCTTGAGGTTTGGCTCTACTCTCAGCTCTGCTTAGCCTCAAATAATCACCCACAGGCTTGTATTAATTTTGTGCTGATTTATCTAGGACCCAGGCATATAATTTGCTAGCTCCTTCTTCTGAACTCAATCCATCTTGTTTAGCCATGCTACACAGTATCTTTTCTCATAGCAGCATTTTAGCTTCTTTCCTCTGTGTCTGCTGCCATCTCCTCCTGGTGTCTGTGGTAGCTCTCTCTGACAGTTCTCTGGCATCTGCCTTTGTTCTTCCTGTACTCAAAATTTTCTTAGCCTCCTAGGCCTGCTTATACTTTCCTGTTTGCCTTTTGGCCAATCAGCTTTTATTAAATTCAGAGGCAAGATAATTATTTAAAAAGTAACACATAATCCCACTACAGATTATCCAAAATTGGAGTTTTTATTGATCCTAAATAAGTTGTAATATCTTCTAGACTATGTAAAAAGTCAATTTGATTTTAAATTTTCTACTGATATGGGCAGTGTATAGAGCCTCGAGGGGGAGGGATCAGAGTGTGTTTCTATTTATGGACTGGCATTTCAGAGCCTATTCTTTCCACAGGAACACCTAACCCAGTCATGATATTAGGATGAGGAAATCAGATATGCCTGGCTAGATGTTGAGCTGATCCACTTTGGGATTTCTTGCCCGTTTTGGGAAGCACATGAGGGTGAAGAGGAGAGAGGATGAAGGCAGACAGAGAGGGATTATGAGGAAGAAGGGAGGGAGAGCAAGGGATACATGGGAAAAAAAAAACCTTCATTTTCTAAAAAAGTAAAATAAAAAAATAGAAAAATATAGAACCAAATGTTAAATGCCTTGTTTTATCCCTATCTACTCTTAACTGTTTTTCCTTACCATGCTACAGAGTAATATGTCTGCTCAAAAGTGGCTGCAACATTTTAGAAATTGACACCAAAACCAGTATATTTAACACATGTGAGGTTCCAAAAACAAAATTTGATCATGTTCATTACTCATATAAAGGAAACTATAACATCAGAATACTATATGCAGGTGAAAGGTTCTGGTTATCTATTTATACTAGTATTTACCAATTTTACTTGTACCTAGAAAGAGTTGGTTTTAACTGTGGCTTTATCACACAGAAAGAAGTTAGAGTTTTATCATTTCTGTGTCTGGCCATTTCTACTCTTCATTATTGAAATATGAATTTTAGTATCTTAGGATCCTTTAGTGTCAGTCCTCATAATGAGTCTCCAGATATTTATAAATTCAAGAATTCAATTTATCTTTTCTTATCCTTAATAACAAACTTAGATTTATAGAGCGATGTGTATTCTTGACCCTGTTTGTAGTGAATTGTTATTAAGTTTGTAAATGTTTTAGTCTCCACATTAGAAGCCAATCAAAGATGCCAGAAAGAAAGAGAATTACAAAAATTGTTCCCTCATGAAAATTGAAAAAAAATTCTCAACAAAATTCTGGCAAACTGTATACAACAACATATAAAAAATATCATGATCAAGTAGGCTTCATCCTAGAAATGCAAGGATGGTGGAACATATGAAGAACCGTAAATGTCACCTACCACATAAACAAACTGAAGAAAAAAACCCACATGATTATATTCTTAGATGCTGAAAAAGCCTTTCACAAAATCCAACACTCTTTTAGATAAAATTCCTGGAGAGAACAGGAATACAGGAAAAATATCTAAATATAATAAAGACAATTTACCAGAAGCCAAATCCAACATCAAATTAAATGGAGAAAAACTCAAAGCAATCTCACTAAAATGAGGAAATAGGCAAGGCTGTCCTCTCTTTCCTTATCTATTTAATATAGTTCTCAAAGTTTTAGCTAAAGCAATAAGACAACAAATAGACATTAAAGGGATACAAATTGAAGAAGTGAAACTATCTCTATTTGCAGATGATAAGATTATATACATAAATGATCCACAAAATTCTACCAGGGAACTTCAACAACTGAAAAACACATTCAGCAATGTAGCAGGACATAAGATTAACTTTTAGAAATCATAGCCCTCCTATACACTAAAGATATAAGTCCCGAAAAAGAAACAAGGGAAACATCACCCTTTATAATAGATGCAAATATCATTAAATACTTTGGAATAACTATAGTCAAAGGAGTAACAGATCTGTTTGACAAAAACATTAAATCACTGAAGAAAGAAATTGAAGAGGATATGAGAAAATGAAAAGATCTCCCATGTTCCTAGATAGGTAGGATCAACATAGTAAAAATGACAATCTTACCAAAAGCAATCTACCGATTCAATGCACTTCCCATCAAAATACCAGCACTATTGTTTACAGACCATGAAAGAACAATACTCAGTTTCACTTGAAATAACAGGAAAGCCAGGATGAACCTCAGGAATGCCAGGTGAACCTCAGGAGATATCACCATCCCTGACTTCAAGTAATACTATAGAGTGACAGTAATAAAAACAGCTTAGTACTGGCATAAAACAAACTTGTGGATCAATGGAATCAAATTGAAGATCCCGACAATAATCCAAAAACCCATGAATACCTGATCTTTGACAAAGAGGTCCAAATATTCAATAGAAAAAGATAATACCTTTAACAAATTGTGTTGGCATAGCTGGAGGTAGTGTGTAGAAAACTGCAAATAGATCCAAGTCACACAAAACTCAAATCCAAATGAATTGAAGAACTCAACATAAACCCAGCCACTCTGAACTTGATAGAAAAGAACGTGGAAAACACCCTCCAACAAATTGGCACAGGTGACCACTTCCTAAATATAACACCAATAGCACAGACACGAAGGAAAACAGTCTATGCTGAAGAGGTTGATTAGCAAGGAGAACACTCCTCCATTGCTGGTGGGTTTGTTAATTTATCTTGCCACTCTGAAATGCAGTATAACAGTTTCTCAGAAAACTGGGAATCAATTTCCCCAAAGATACAGAAATACCATTATTGAGCATATACCCTAAAGATGAGCATTCACAATCCAAAAACATTAACTCAACTATGATCATAGCAGCAGCATTCATAATAGTAAGCACCTGGAAATAATCAAGATGTCCCTCAACTGAAGAATGGATTAACAAACTGTGGTAGATCTACACAATGAAGTACTACTCAGCAGCAAGAAAAATGATATCCTAAAATATGCAGGCAAATGGATGGATTTGGAGAATATCCTCCTGAGCAAGGTATCACAAACCCAGAAAGATAAGCAGGGCATGTACTCACTCACTAGTGGACTTTAAACAAAAAGCAAAGCATTCCCAAGCTGCAAACCACAACCACTGAACATTTTTGGATTTGGAGGACCTGGGACCAGCCCCTTGGAGCCCATTCTTTCCTGAGGAAGACCTGATCCAGTCTTGATGCTGGGATGAAGAAAGCAGATTTGTCTCGAGTGGATCTTGACTTAAGCCGCTTTGGGACCGTGGGACCTGCTGCCCTTGCTGGGGAAGAGATAAGGAGATGGGGAGAAGAGTGAGTGACTATAAAGGGCAGGAGGGGGAAGGAAGTTTGAACAAGGAAGATACATGTATAAAAAAATGAGACTTTATTCATAATAAAAAAGAAAAGCCAAATAAAAGAAATAAGGAAATGCCAATTATATCTACTGTGAATTTCTGTAGTCTCTTCTGATATGCCTCTAAAAAAATCTTGAGAAAATTTTTTTGTGAATTTTAATGTAAATTGAATACTTTGATGCAGGAAATTTGAGATAAAAAATACTTCAGACACAAAACAGTTTTCAGCAGTTAACAACAAGTAATTTTCTCTCAATCATAAAAATTTTTCTGTGACTACTAACTACCACAGAAAATTACTTAAACATAAAGTAAAGCAAACAGATTCTAGATGAATTAAGTCTGTATGTATGAAACAACAAAAACAAATTGATTGAAACATCACAAGTAACAGAGAATCTAGGTTCCTTCAACATGAAACTTCTTTTAACATTTTAAAAACAGACTTTGATTTTGTTTTTTGTTTTTTATAAGCTTGAGTTTAGGTTATAAAGACCAAAGTTTGTATTTTTCTAAGCCTGCTTATCATCTATTCATTATTAGTCATACCAGTCTTTACTCTTTCAATGTATATTATAATTTATATTATATACAACTTACATTATAACTTTATCTTTATTTTCAGCTTCTTAAAACATGGCTGTATATCTTCATAAAAATTTGATCTTGTCAAACAATCAATTATGATGAAATGCAAATTTTAGTTTGTATTTACAGAAAACTCAAAGCCAGATATTAGAGAAAAACTGAAATATCAAAGAGTGGAAACAGACCTCAGTCAAATCTCATCCAGGCAATTTCTCAGGGTAAAAGCTAACTTCTAGATTTCTCAGCCTGACTCTGTGTCATGTCACTTCTACAGAATACTATACCCTCTGCCTATGCCTCCTTAGATATCTTCTTTGCCCTGTTGTTTCACTTTGGGTTCAACTCTGCATCATAATTCTCGAGTTAAGATTAAAGATGTGAGTTACTGCTGTTTGATATTTAAGTCTTGAATGCACAGAAACACAGAAATGTCTTTTTGTCTAGAGTTATCAGATTAAAGGCAGAAGTCATCAGGTCTTTCCCATGCTGAGATTAAAGGTGAGAATTACCACTCTCTGACATTCTTGGTTTGACTGTGGGTAGATCTGTTCTCTAATATTCCAGACTGATTTTAGTAAATATAAAATATATCACTGCATTATAATTAAATTATTTTTGTTAATATTACTATTTAGTCTAAAAATTTTTATTATCAAGTTAGTAACTTCCTATTCATATCTTAATTTTAAAAAAGTTATCACAGCTTTTTTAACATAATTTTCCTTCCAGATATATGTTCTTTAGTGATAGCAGTATTTTCTGGGCAGAGTTGTTTTGATAAGACACGAGGGTTTCCAAAGACAATAAACTTTATTTTTCTTTGACCCCTGCGATATTTTGTAATGTTCAGTTTCACTTAATTCTCATTGACATAATTTGATTATTGTTTCATGACTTTATCACTTTAGGTTCAAAGCTATGACATCAGTGGCTAGAGAATTAGTCCATTGGTTAAAAACAATGGCATCTCTTTCATAGGACCTGGGTTAGGTGCTCAGTATCCATCTGAAGGCTCACAAATGCCCATAGCTTCAATGTATATGGTATTTGATAAAAATCTCTGCTGTCATCATTCACAAGGCACACAAGCCGTGCAATATACTCATGCTCATAAGAACAAATAAAATAAAAATAAATAAATCTTTAAAAGAGAAAAAACTATTAAAATACTTTAACATTTCTAGAGAGGACACAAAATGTTTATTGAGTAAATTTCTACTATTTTCATACTGATTTTTATAGTCTTTAAATAAATTATTTCACTATTAACATGCACAAAATCCAGCTTCAAAAAAAATCTAGTTCACTGAGTGAGGTTTGACACTGATGAACAGTTATATAGAGAGAATGGTTTCAACATCTCTAAAGCTTTCTCAGAACTTTAGATCTGCATTTTTGCTTTAGTCTTCACATTTGCCTTAATATCACATAGTTAAAAATATGTAGACTTAATTTTTTGGTATAATTTCTGAGGTTTAGAGGCACTGGGAATAAAATTCGGGTAGTAGCCAGGCAGTGGTGGCACACATCTTTAATCCTAGCACTAGGCTAAGGAGGCAGAGACAGACTGATCTCTGTGAGCTTGAAGCCAGCCTGGCCTATAGAGCTAGTATCAGTACATCCAATACTACACAAGAAAACCAGTCTTGTAAGACCAAAAATTAAAATATATCCAGAGCACTATGCATGCTAGTCAGACATTCAATTGGTAAGCCAGATCCTTTGCCTAGAAGGAATACCAGTGACCTCCAATGATACTTTTAAATTAGCACAGTGTATATGACACCATTCATGGTACACGAGTTACATTTTTTGTACATTTTTTTTGCTGTTCCCTTTTGTTTCAATTTTGTCTTTAATGACTTGAAACTATTCCATTGTTGACTGATCTTTATATACAAAGCATCATCTGAATACAAATAAGCTAATCTTAAAGAAAATTTTCCATTGGGTTGTGGTTTCTCCAAACATGCAGCATGTCCATATAGTAAACCTCAGTTCCTTTCTTTGTTGTCTTTTATTCCCCCATCTTCATTGATTTCAGGCTGTCAACACCTGACACCCTGATGAGGCTTCTTCTGGCTAAGAAGGAAGAGATCAAGATGTGCATAGGAAGGGAGTAGACAATGATGAGTTGAGATTTGCAGATTAGCATAACACCTTCTTTTTCTGTTGGAAAAGTTGGACAGTTGATGTTGTCCCAACAAAACGCAACTTTCATATCAAAGGAGATAAAAAATAGCTTTTACTGAAGACAAATATGCACCACTGTGGTCTGGGAATACAGATTCAAGTTACTTCAAATTTCATGTTCTACTGCAGGTAGTACTAAGTTTCTAGCCCAGCCTTTGTAGCCTAGCCTTGAAGTTCACACCTACTCGCAAATAATTAGCCCCAAATAATTACACAGAAGCTTACATTAATTTTGCACTGATTGGCCTATGGCTCAATCACATAACTTGCTAAATCTTAATTCTTAAATTAACACATGAGTAGGCAAATGGCTTAGGACCTTTCTAGAGCAGCATTTTGACCTTCTTTCCTCTGCATCTGCTGGCATCTCAGCTTTGCTCTTCTTCCCTGAGGTTTCTTTAGTCTGGTAGCCCTGCTCATACTTTCTTTGCCTTTTAGCCAATCAATATTTTACTAAACCGGTACAGAACATAATTCCACAGCATTTTCCCTTTCTTTTCTCTTTTAATATATATATATATATATATATATATATATATATATATATATATCACAAACAATAAATGATTTACATTTTTTAAATATAAACTGTTCATTGTGGCAGGGGTGTAGACAGCAGATTTTTATAGATAACTCACATATATAGGACAAATATAAATTCTGTTTATTTTCTAAGCATAGGTTGCTGGTAAAGGGATTCTTTCTCTAGAGAATGTGGCCACTGGTAGGTTGCTAAGGACCTCTCCCCACATAACTGGCACATACAGTACAGTCAGCAGTAATTGGAATAAGTGGATGGTGAAAAAAGGAACTGATGTTGTCAAAAAGCAGTGTTGAGAGAACTGAAGGAGGGAAGACAGGCAGAGCATAATGAAGATATGCTGTATCAAGCATAGAATTGTAAAAGAATTCACATGTCACACAAAAATCCACAACTGGACAACTCACAGAGTAAGAGTCTTTGGAATTCTTGGTCCTAAATGAGAGGTCTATATCAAGCCCCTGCCCTAAAGGCTCACAGATCTATGCAGAGACCAGGATTCTCAATACACACAGGGCAGAGAAATGTTGTATGGACAGTAAATGTGAGGGCACAAGTTCAAGACAGACAAAAATCCAAGCAGGGAAAAGTGGGAACAATGATCTATCATTAGTCAAAAGCTATTCATGATTGATAGCTTTGGAGAAAGTGAAAGTCAGTTTTCTTATATATAATGGCATTGGATATATCAATCATACTGTAGGGTAGGTAACATATTCAGAAGTGGTCAGCCAATACAAACTAGACTCCATGATTTTATGTTTATTTTGTTTAAAAAGAGAGAAAAAACATGGAGTATGGTGGGCTAGATAAGAGAGGATCTTAGGGGAGTTGTGGAAGAAGAAATACGATCAAAATGCATTGTACAAAGTTCTCAAAGAATTAACAGAAAGGTTATTTGTAAATTTCTTAAAAATATTAAAGAACTTGGAAAATTGGTGAATTATGAAAGAATATCATGTATAAATTAGCAATGGAAAGTTTTGAAAACTATAAAAATAAACTAATCATGGATTATAATTCAGTAATGAAACACAATTGAGTCATAAAATTGTTGAGGAATGGAGACATTTAATGACACTTTATTTAGAAAGATATATTTTGGATCTTTTCTCTTATGCTACCTACTGCTAAAAAAGAAAGGGGATAATGGTGGATCCACAGAGGTGAATGGTAAACAGAGAATAACATGATCTAAATAAAATCAGAAAATTATTGAACCATCTAAAGAAGTGAAAATGGCTATTCAAAATGGAAAATCTCTGTGGTCAGGTTTTCTATTATTCTTTTAGCTTAATAGTTAATATATATATATATGTTGAAGATAATTTATAGACAAAGCTGTTCAGTAGTTGTAGCTTCCAATCTTTTTAGAATCATTGAGAAGATAGATTCCTCAGGCCCAAGAATGATGATTTTGAATGAACACCAAAGCACTACCCCAATGGGGATGCATTGCAAAACAGGTTTCCATTAAGTTCAGTTAATTAATTATCTTGATTTTTTTAATCAAAAAATTTATAATAATTGTATTTATTGACCCAAATGTAAAATAGTACAAGACAGCTTTCTTTCAGCATCTTTGAGCATGAGATCTCAGTACATTATACCAAACCAAGGATGATATACAGAGAAGCATTGAGAACCCAGTGAGTAAGGAGCCAGTGGCTGATGTTTCAGCTCAATGGCAAAAAGCTGAGCATACACAAGAATTTGAAATACATAACATTTATCACCAAAAATATTGAAGCTATAAAAATGGAGTAAATTCAATCAAAAAATAAAAATGTTTATTTGAAGCTGTAGAAAGGATGAAGTCAGAGGGCCAAGGATGTTCAGACCCTGCAGATTTCCCAAAGTTTTCAGCTCTGGACATTGCCCTAATTCCAGGGAGAAGGAAAATGACCTTTTTTCTTATTAGGATTTTTTTTTAGATTTTTAATTTTTTCCTTCTTTATTATAAATTCTCATTTTTTTATCCATACATCTCCTTGTTCAAACTCCCTTCCTCTCCAACTCCACCCAGTCACACTATCTTCTCCTCATCTCCTTATTTCATCCCCAGCAAGTGCAGGAGGTCCCAAATTCTGAAGATGACTAAGTTCAACATTCACTCCAGGCAGATCTAATTTCCTCATCCCAACACCAAGACTGGGTCAAGTGTTCCTCTGGAGGGAATGGGCTCCAAGGTGCCAGTCCAAGATGTTTCAGATTCCATGCTATTCAGTGGTTGTGGTTTGCAGCTCGGACATGCTTTCCTTTTTGTTTAATGACCAATAATGAGTGAGTACATTCCCTGCTTATCTTTCTAGATCTAGGTTTGTGATACCTTGCTCAGGAAGATATTCTCCAAATCCATCCATTTGCCTGCAAATTTTAGGATATCATTTTTTTTTTCTTACTGCTGAGTAGTACTATTGTGTAGATGTACCACAGTTTGTTAATCCATTCTTCAGTTGAGGGGCACCTAGGTTGTTTGCAGGTGCTTGCTATTATGAATATTGCTACTATGAACATAGTTGAGCTAATGCCTTTGGAGCGTGAATGTACATCTTTAGGGTATATGCCCAGTAGTCATATTGCTGGATCCCTGGGGAGATTGATTTCCAGTTTTCAGAGAAACCACCATACTGCATTCTAGAGTGGCTGAACAAGCCTACACTCCCACCAACAATGGAGGAGTGTTTCCCTTGTTCTGCACCCTCTCCAGAATAGGCTGTCATCTGTTTCTTTTATCTTAGCCAATCTGACAGGTGTAAGGTTGTATCTCAAATTTGTTCTGATTTGCATTTTCTGATGACTAAAGATGTTGAGCACTTTTTCAAGCACCTTTCAGCCATTTGTAATTCTTCTGCTGAGAATTCCCTTTTTAATTCTGTGCCCTATTTTTAATTGGGTTATTCAAGCATTTGGACTCTAGTTTCTTGATTTCTCTATATATTTTAGAGATCAGTCCTCTGTCAGTTGTAGGGTTGGTGAAAGCTTTCATGTTTTGTAGGCTGTCTTGTTGTCTTTTTGACTGTGTCCTTGGCTTTGCAGAACCTTCTCAGTTTCAGGAGGTTCCACTTATTGATTGTTGTTCTTAGTGTCTGTGACACTGGTGCTATATTTAGGAAGTGGACAACTATGCCAATGTGTTTGTGGGTATTTTCCCCTTTCTCTTTTATCAAGTTCAATGGAGCTGGGCTTATGTTGAGGTCTTTGATACACTTTGTGAAGGCTCATAGACTTGGATCTATTTGCATTTTTCTACATACTACCATCTAGCTATGCCAACAACATATGTTAAAGATAATATATTTTTTCCACTGAATGCTTTGGGCCTCTTTGTCAAAGATCAGGTGGTCATAGGGTTTTGGGTTAATTTCTGGATCCTCAGTTTGATTCTATTGATCCTCAAGTGTCTTTTTATGCCAGTACCAGGCTCTTTTCATTAATGTAGCTTTATAGAATAACTTGAAGTCAGGAATGGTTATGCTTCCTGAAGTTCTTTCTTAAGCAAAATTCTTTGGCAGTCTGGGCTTTCCTGTTATTCCAAATGAAACTGAGTATTTTTCTTTCAAGTCTGTAAAAAGTTGTGTTGGGATTTTGATGGGAAGTGTTTTGAATCTGTAGATTGCTTTTGGTAGAATTGCCGTTTTTACTCTGTTGATCCTACCTATCCAGGAACATGAGAGAGCTTTCCATTTTCTCATGTCCTCTTCAATTTCTTTTTTCAGTGATGTAAAGTTTTTGGAAAGTAGATCTGTTACATTTTTGTTTATAGTTACAATGTGTTTAATGTTATTTGTAGCTATTATAAAGGGTGATGTTTCTCTTATTTCTCTTTCAGCCCTTTTATCTTTAGTATATAGGAGGGCTACTGATTTATTTGAGTTAACCTTGTGTCCTGCTACATTGCTGAAGGTGTTTATTAGCTGTAGAAGTTTCCTGGTAGAATTTTGTGGGTCAATTATTTACACAATCATATCATCTGGAAATAGAGATAGTTCCATTTCTTCTTTTCCAATTTATATCCTTTCCATTTCTTTTTGTTTTCTTATTGTTTTAGCTAAAACTTCAAGAACTATATTGATCAGATAAAAGAAGAGAGGCCCGCCTTGTCTAGCTACTGATTTTCGTGGGATTGCTTTGAGTATTTTTCCATTTTGTTTGATGCTGGCCTTGTGCTTCTCATAAATCACTTTTGGAGTTTCCTGCCTAAGTCTTGGGATACATTGTGTCAGGTTGACCCCCAGGTATTGGAAGCTAGGTATGCAATCATTGGAAACCCTTTGATTGATCGCCAGAGAAATCCCTGGGCACCAAGACTCAAGTGAACTACTCACCAGAACTGTCACATAAAATTACTGGAGAAATTCATTACTGCCTGCCTGACTCCATTGATCCAGAATAACCAGAGGCTGATTTTGAATTTTTAAAATATACTTTATTGACATTTTATCTTTTCTGAATCTAATATATCTTCCTTTACTGAAATAACTCAAGTGTTTAAAAACTTATCTCAAATCTTTGAGTCATTTTTTGAGTCAGAAGTTTGAAAATACACATTATGCTCTCTGGGAGAGATGGGAATGCAGAGTGCTATTGCTAAAAGAAAGGAAAGCTGTGTGTACATCACATTGTGGTGCAGTAAAGATGAGGAAGGAAGAGTTGCTGTCTCCTCTGTGTTATTCATACTCTGGAAAATTGCTGTCAAGCAAAGAGGAGAACAGAGGTATGCAGGTCTTAATGGTTTGAGAAAGAACTAAAAAATGCTGCTGCTGAAGGCTAAATCTCCCACTGATTTGGCGATTTGTATAATATTTAGAGAATGCCAAAAACCTCATTGAGGTTGTTGATCCCGAATTTAAAGTGTTCTCACTTCCTGGGTTTTTGTTTTGTTTTTGTTCTTTTGTAACAGGTTAATTTATATTTCTGTAGCTTTAGTTTGAATCTTTTAGAATATTCAAGAGCAATTAATTGATTATAACATACCTATAGAGTTATGTAATGTTTCTATCATTTTTTGTTTGTTTTTTAATGTAATGGCCAAAAACATATGCACACAACTTTTATTATTTAATTTTATATGTGTAGGTGATTGTCTACCTGTTTGTGTAAGACTTGTGTGACTTGCATCCATGGAGGTTCAAATATTGGGTCAGATCCCATGGAATTGGAGTTACAAATGACTGTGTGTGATCATTTGGGTGTTGTACCTCTTGACCAGTGCTCTTAACTGCTGAGATGTTTCTACAGTCTCCATACATTTGATTTTAATTTTATTTCAGTTAAATGAAAATGATTTGGAGTTATTTTATTATTAGCCTTTCTGCTGCTTATATTTCTGTTTCAGTGGGTATGTAATACTATTACATTTTAATATACTATTTCATATTTTTTGAAATTTCGTGAATGCAGACAATGCATTTTGATCATATTTTACCTTTGTCTTTCGCCAACTCCTCCTGGATTCAGCTCTGCATGTCCTACACCCTCCCAACTTCCTGTCTTATTGATATTTTTTATACAATTTTTTTCTTTGCTAGAAGACATGATCACAAAGTCATCAAAAGGACTAACCATGACCTCAACACTACACAAAAATATCTACGTGCAACTAAGGAATGCTGACAGTTTGAGAAATAATCTTCCCCAAGGAAGAACAGACCAGTTGGTTGGCCAATACTAAATGGCCAACTTGAAAATATACATATGGGTATATTAGGTAAACTGAAAAGTTTATATATATATATATGTACATCTACATATATGCACACATATATACATACATATAATTCCCAATAATTTATCAAAGAGCCATGAATTTAAAAGAAGCAAAGAAAAGTCATTAGAAGGGCTCCTAGGGAGAAAGACAAGGAGAGGAAAGTATAAGCACAGTGGTCCTGTTATATCTAAAAGATGCCATTTGCCCCATTTCTCCCAAACTCTGGCTCTTACCATATTTCTGTCCTTTTTTCCTCAGGGCATCCTGAACCTTACGGGACAGGGTGTAATAGAGATGTTCCATATGTGGCTGAGCTCTTTGCAGACACCAATTACATAAGTCTGATGACACATAAGTTTTTGTGTTAAATCACTTCTGCTGCATTTAAAGCATCTCTGATGAGGTCTAAAAACTACAACAAGGAGGTTTGAACTATTTTTATAAGGCCAGGAACTATTATTGTTTTATGTACTAATTTACACCCTCAAAATTGTACTTTGGAAATCATTTATGTCAGCTGTTTATAATTTTTCTGTCTTTTTAATGAATATAAAATATTCTGTGGAGTGAGTGTACCTTTATTTTTTCACCAATCTAATTATCATTGCCAAAATAATTGTCATTTAATTTTATCTGATTGTTACAGTACTAGCTATAACAAAGATCTTCGTAAATATATTCCAAGTATAAGCACTGTTTTTCTTGTATTTAGGAGTATATTCTTATAACTTTAGAAAATTATTGATCAAATATTTAAGTTATAATTTTAATATTTAAAATCTTAATCCATAAAGAATTTACTGGAAAATAATGCAGTGTAAATATCTGATAGTTTTTCAGAAGAGGTATTTCAAAATAATTTTTAAAAACATCCATTTTTAAAATTAAACAGCAGTTTTGAAACCCATTATACTAATCTGTGATTTTGGTGGAATCTGAAAGTTTTATATATCAAACATCAATCAATTAAAAATTACTTTGCTTTAGTAAAGAAGTATCTTCTATTGTTCTGGTAGACCCCAGACTCAGGGTACTATCCTTGGGAAGGGGGGCCCCAAGAACCCAGACTCCAGTCCAGTTGATGCAGATAGCAAGAGGATTTATTTTGTCTGTACAGGCGGGCTACCTCACTGTCTCAGGAGCAAGAGAGTAGCTATGATTAACAATCTCATATCTCTTTTAAAGGCTAAGTCCATAAAATCACCATAGCAACTGGGGCAATACATGATTGGTCACTTTAAAGGTCATATTATAAAAGCAAGGTTGCCTTAGGGTCAGCTGGCTGTGCCGTATTTACAACCGGGTGTTGTTCACAGCTATTCTGCTTGGAACTTCTGGTATTTTTACCTCAGGTTCAACCATAGTGTCCTAATGGTCACCTGAGTTGATTATGGGCATTTAGCTTATTTTCTCATAGGAGATACTCTGCTGAGTTTTTGAACTGAATGCCTGTGTCTGGCCCTAGAACCAAGGGTCCTTCATTCCCCCATTTACTTTTTGAGTACTATCTCAATCATGAGACTCTGGCAATATGCTCATGGAAGTAGTCTATCTAGAAGATGGCCTTGTGCCCACCCCTGTAGCCCAAACTGATCTGCAAGGTCTCAAAAGAGCAGCTGGGACCTGACTTGCAAGGCCAACTCTAGGCTGTAGGGACCTTTGGCCTCTACAAAAAGATTTTTCTCTTATGCCAGGTTTCTTTTTAACTTAGCATTTCAACCTGTTATGTGTTCGGGAGTAATGGGCATAGTTTCTCTTTATTACTGCTTCAAGCTGACATTGGGGTGTTGTTGTTAGGGTCGCAAAAAGGTTGAAAAGCTAGTAATGAACTGGGCTCCCTGGCTTCTGTCAGGAGCATGTAGTTGTCTGATCCAGTAGCCAAGAGACAGGAAACAACCCACATCTGTAGAACTGGTTCACAGGATTCCAGCCAGTCCAGAGCTCCTAGTCAAGTGGAAATCTGTTGAGATATGTTAAAACTGAGAACAAAAGTTAGAATTGAAATCTTGGGCCCAGTCTTAGTAATTTGGGAAGGGCAGGAGTCCCCAAACCAGAAGAGAAATGTATCATCCTTAGGAATAGACAGGCAGTACTTATCTGGAAACTTTTTGGCCTCTGTGAGGTGGATCCAAATTCTATGATTCTCTTAAGCTCATGCAAATTGCAAAAAGACATAAGAATTTTAATTATATTAGTATTCCCAATCAGGCTTTATAAAATGAGCTTGAAAACTGGCTATCATCTTGCAGAAGGATCTGATTGTCTGATTCTATCAAGCTGACAAAGTTATAACCAGCCCAGCCATCAATACTTGCAGAGACCTGAGAAAGATAAATTATACCTAAGTGCAGAATGAGCAGCTTCTGAATCTACTAATAACAACAGAGACCAGTCCATACCTAGTTAGCCATACCCAGGTCTCCACCTAGTTGGAGGTGGAAGTATGCAAACAGCATCAATCTTCAGCTGCCAGGCCTTTAAGGTGGAAGATTTTTCCCCACAGTAGAGGGACATGGGAGAATGTTGTAGTAAGTTTTCCCTGACCCCGTTTTGGGTACGGAGGTTTGTGACTGGTGCACGTGTGGCGCAGGCAGTTTGGAAACTGGTCTGCGTGCCGGCGGCTTTTGTCCCCCAAAAGAAATGAAATCACATGCTTATATACTTTAACACTGTTTGTCCCATATCTTAAGCACATTACTAGCTAGCTCTTTCATCTTAATTCAACCCATTTCTATTAATTTGCTCACCACGTGGCTTCCAGTTCATGGCTAGCCAGTACCTCTACATGTCCATTCCTCTTGGGGGTCCAATCGAGAGTGACTAACTCCACCCTCCTTCTACCTGGCTGCCTCTGATTCTCCACCCACTTCTACGGTGCCCTGCATGGGTCCAAACAGTTATTTATTTACATCGTACAGAGAACATTCCACCACATTTCCTCTTTTCTGTCTAATTAAAAAGGAAGGTTTCAATTTCCATATAGCAAAATTACACACAACAGAACAGCTCTCAAGCAAGA
>PVIH01024510.1:0-22592 GCA_004025045.1 Sigmodon hispidus | reverse complement strand
TGGCATGAGGTGGAGCAGGGGTTGTCCACCTCAGTTGAAAGCTGGATGACAGCAATGAAGCAATGGGTTAGAAAGGGAAGCAGAGGGCAGGGGAGGGAATGGAAGAAGACAGGAAAGGGAAGGGAGCATGGTCTGTGGAATCCACAGGAGCCATGTGCAGAGTAAGCAAGAAGCCACAGCTTATGTTCTGTTGTAATGCGTAGGACAGCCCTGAAAATTGATTCTGAAGTATTAGAGAGCAAAATTTTCAACTTTCAATATAATCATTGACTTTAAGAAGCCTGGTTTATGGATTCAGGTTTCTTTTCAAGTCTCTTGCAGGCAGTCTGCAGAATATCTTACTTTTAATCTTCATGACTTTATAGAGGTTGAGATGCTAACATTCATTGTCATTAAAAATACAATTATTGTGGTTTTACATACCAGCCGCCAGAGGGCTGCATAATTAGTATATAGCCATGAAGCCTAAGATATTTGTAGCATCAGAAAATATTAAGAGATGTTGCTTTACCCAGTGACCAGCAGAGGGCAGAATAGACAAGAGTGTGTGTGTGTGTGTGTGTGTGTGTGTGTGTGTGTGTGACAGAGAGACAGAGACAGAGACAGAGACAGAGACAGACAGAGAGACAAAGGGAGAGAGAGGCAGGGAGGTAGGTTGGGAGGGAGAGAGAGAAGAGGGAAAGGAGACAGAAGAAAAACAAGATTTTACATTTAATAAGGCTCAAGATTATCTGCTTTGCTCAGAGATTCCTATACTCATCAGATATAAAGACAATTATTTTTTATTTTGTTTTGTTTTGTGGTTGTTGGTTTTTGATATTTTATAGTAAACTTCATACAAAAACCTATATTTTAATGAACTTTATTATTTTTTAATGAATTATAGATTTATATTTATGCTAAGGCTTAATCAAACCACACTCACACAGATTGCATGATGTTTTTTTCTTTTTTATGAGTTATTTTTTCTTTGTTTTTGTTTAATAGGAAAATTACTTGAAAAGACAAGGGGCCAATCCTGCCAGGCAACTTGGCCACTGCTGGCTGCACCAATCCTAACATTCCAGGTGTAAATTACAGAGCTCAAGTTCATCTACAAAAAGAGTACTAAAAATAAAATTTAAAATGCACCTTCAACAGAACACAAAAAACTTTAGCGCCCACCCTGGGTGAGAAGTGCTGTAGCACAGTATCCTCCTGATAACTTGCTCGGGAGGATATTTTCCAAATCCATCCATTTGCCTGCAAATTTTAGAATATCATTTTTTCTTACTGCTGATTAATACCCCATTGTGTAGATATACCACAGTTTGTTAATCCATTCCTCAGTTGAGTGGCATCTAGGTTGTTTCCAGATTCTTGTTATTACAAATAATGCTGCTATGAACATATTTGAGCTAATGCTCTTGTAGTTCTACTGTGCGTCTTTCAGGTATACACCCAGAAGTGGTATTGTTGGGTCCTTGGGGAGATTCTCATTTTTCTGAGAAATCACCATACAGCAATCCAGAGTGGCTGAAGAATCTTATACTCCCCTCCCACCAACAATGGAGGAGGGTTCCCCTTGCTCTACACCCTCTCCAGCATAGGCTGTCATTTGTGTCTTTTTTTCTTAGCCAATCTGACAGGTGTCAGGTGGTATCTCAAATTCTTTTGATTTGCATTTCTGTGATGGCTAAAGATGTTGAGGTCTTTTTCAAGTGCCTTTCAGGCATTCGTAATTCTGCTGAGAATTCCCTTTTTAGTTCTGAACCCTATTTTTTCATTGGGATATTCAAGGTTTTGGGCTCTAGATTCTTGAGTTATTCATATATATCTTAGAGATCAATCCTCTATCACTTGTATGATTGGTGAAAATTTTTTCCATTCTGTTGGCTGTCGTTTAGTCCTGTTGAGAGTGTCTTTGATTTACAGGAGCTCCTTAGCTTCAGGAGATACCACTTATTTTTTATCTTAGTGTCTGTGCCACTGCTGTTCTATTTAGGAAATGGTTGTCTGCGCCAATTCATAGAAGTGTATTTCCCACTTTCTTTTCTATCAAGTTTAAAATGGTTGGGTTTATGTTGAGGTCTTTGATCCACTTCAATTTGTGTTTTGGGCAGGGTGACAGGCTTGGATCTATGTGCATTTTCTACACACTACCATCCAGCTATGCCAACACCATTTGTTAAATATACTATCTTTTTTCCACTGAATATTTTGGGAATTTTTGTTGAAGATCAGGTGTTCATATGTTTTTTGGTTAATGTCTAGAACCTCAATTCTGTTCCATTGATGCACAAGTCTGTTTTTATGCCAATACCAGGCTGTTTTTATTACTGTAACTCTATAGAATAACCTGTAGCCAGGGATGGTAATGCCTCCTGTGGTTCTTTTGTTGGGCAAAATTGTTTGGGCAATCCTGGCTTTCCTATTATCCCAAATGAAATTGAGTATTGTTCTTTCAAGTCCAAGGCATATTGTGTTGGGATTTTCAAGGGCACTGCATTGAATCTGTAGATTGCCTTTAGTAGAATTGCCATTTTTACTATGTTGATCCCACATATCTAAGAACATGGGAGAGCTTTCCATTTTCTGATATCCTCTTCAATTTCTTCTTCAGTGATTTAAAATTTTTGTCAAATAGATATGTTGCTATTTTGATTAGTTACTCCAAGGTATTTAATTCTATTTGCAGCTATTATAAAGGGTGGTGTTTCCCTTATATGTTTTACAGCCCTTTTATCTTTATTGTATAGAAAGGCTACTGATTTCTTTGAGTTAATCTTGTATCCTACTACATTGTTGAAGGTGTTTATCAGCTGTACAAGTTTTTTGGAAGAACTTTGTGCATCATTTATGTATAATATCATATCATCTGCTAATATAGTTTCACTTCTTCTTTTCCAAATTATATCCCCTTAATCTACTTTTCTTCTCTTACTGATTTAGCTAAAACTTTAAGAACTATATAGAATAGATAAGGGGAGAGTGGACACTCTTGTCTAATTCCTGATTTTAGTGGGATTACTTTGAGTTTTTCTTCATTAAGTTTGATGCTAGCTGTTGGCTTCTTATAGATTGCCTTTATTATATAGAGATATTGTCCCTGTATTCCTGCTACCTCCAGAGCTTTTATCATAAAGGAGTGATGGACTTTGTCAAAGGCTTTTTCAGCATCTAAGGATATGATCATGTGGTTTTGTTCCTTTAGTTTGTTTCAATGAGGGATAATGATTACGTTTTTTTGTATGTTAAACCAAATCTGCATTTCTGGGATGAAGCCTACTTGGTCGTGGGGGATGATATTTTTTGTATATTGTTGTATGCGGTTTGCCAAAATTTTGTTGAGAATTTTATCATAAATATTCATGAGGAAAATTGGTCTGTAATTCTTCCTTTTGTGTCTTTGAGTGGCTTGGGTATTAGGGTAATTGTGGCCTCATAAAAGGAATTTGACAATATTCCTTGAGTTTCTACTGTGTGAAATAGTTTGAGAAGTAATGGTAGTAATTAATTCTTCTTTGAATGTCTGGGAGAATTCTGCACTGCAACCATCTGGATTTAAGATTTTGTTTTTGGGGAGGCTTTTAATGACAGCTTCAATTTCCCTTGGGGTTATGGGTCTGATTAGGTAATTAATCTGTTCTTCATTTAATTTTGGTAAATAGTACCTTTCCAGAAAGCTGTCCATTTCATCTAGGTTTTCATTTTGCGGAATATAGATTTTCAAAATATGATCTGATAATTCTCTGGATTTCATGGAGGTCTGTTTTTATGTCCCCCTTTCTCATTTCTGATTTTGTTGATTTGGATATTCTCATGCTACTTTTTGATTAGTTTGGATAAGAGCTTATCTATCTTGTTGACTTTCTCATAGAACCATCTCTTAGATTCATTGATTCTTTGTGTTATTCTTTTTATTTAAATTGTATTGATTTCAGCTCTAAGTTTGATTATTTCCTGCCATCTACTCCTTCTAGGTGAGTTCACTTCTAATTATTCTAAGGCTTTCAGCTCAGCTCTGAGTGTGAGATTTCCCTAGGTTTTTCATGTAGGAGTCTAGCGCTATGAATTTTTCTCTTAAGACTGCTTTCATTGTGTCCCACAAGTTTGGATATATTGTGGATTCATTTTCATTAAATTCTAGGAAGACTTTGATTTCTTAATTTCTTCCTTAACCCAGTTGTGGTTCAGTTGAGTGATGTGTAGTTTCCATGAGTTGGTAGGCTTTCTATGATTTTTGATGTTGTTGAACTCTAACTTTAGTCCCTGCTGGTCTGATATGATACAAGAGATTGTTTTCATTTTTTTGTATCTGTTGATCTTTGCTTTATGACCAATTATGTGGTCATTTTTTGAGAAAGTGCCATGAGGAGCTGAGAAATATGGATATTCCTTTGCATTTGGGTGGGAGCTTCTGTAGATATTTATTAAATCCATTTTCATCATAAACTCTGTTAGACTCCTTATTTCCATATTGATTCTCTGTCTGGTTGACCTATCCAGTGGTGAAAGTGGGGTGTTGAAGTCTCCCACTATTATGGTATAAGAATTGATGTGGGATTTGAGCTTTAGCAGTGTTTCTTTTACATAGGTAGGTGCTCTTATATTAGGGGCATAAATATTCAGGATTGAAACCTCCTCTTGACCAATTTTTCCTGTGATGAATAAGTAATGACCAGCTTTGTCCCTTTTAATTGCCTTTAGCTTAAAGTCTACTTTGTTAGATATGAGGATGGCAACCCCATCTTGTTGCTTAGGACCTCTTGACTGGAAAATCTTTTCCCAACCCTTTACTCTGAGCCTGTCTCTGTCTTTGTGGTTTTGGTGTGTTTCTTGTAGGCAATAGAAGGATGGCTTCTGTTGTTGTATCCACTTTGTTAGAGTGTGTCTTTTTATGCATGAGTTGAGTCCATTGATGTTAAGGGATATTAGTAACCACTGATTGATATTTCCTGCTATTTTTAGTGGTAACTTATTGGTATTTACTTTCCCTGGGCTATTCTTCTGTGGGATTTTTGATTGATTGTGGCTTTATGGATTTATCTGGGGTCTTAGGTTGAAGTTTTCCCTCTAATGCTTTATGTAATGCTGGATTTGTAGATAGGTATTTTTTCAGTCTGTTTTTGTCATAAAACATCTTGTTTGTTCCATCTATGGTGATAGATAATTTTGCAGGGTATAGTTATGTGGTTTGGCAGCCATGCTCTTTTATTGTATGTATAACTTCTGATGAAGCCCTTCTAGCTTTTATTGTTTCCATTGCATAGTCAGGTGTTATTCTGATGGGTCTGCCTTTATAGATATGTTGGCCCTTTTCCTTTGCAGCTCCTAATATTTTCCTTTGTTCTGTATATTTTGAGACTTTATTATATGACAAGCAATCTTCTTGCACAGTATTCTTGCACAGGTGTCTGCCCATCAATTCCTTGGTTCACTCTTAATCAGGTCTTAGTAGAATCTTAGTCAGTTGTGGCTAAAGGAATTCTGTGTCTCCTATATGCTCTGGACACAGAATCTGCATATTTTCTTACTTTGGTCAGGCCATGGGATCCTTGCTGTCAGAAGCTGTCTAACTCCCAGTCTGCCCTGGACACCATGGGGGTCATGCTGTTCAGAGAGATGTCCATTCCTCTGTGATGACACCGCCTGCCTTGGATGCAGGGCTTAGCCATCAGTGATGTGACCTCTGTGACTGGTGGGGAATTCATCTTCCAGCCCTTGCCCAGGGGAGACCTGGCAATGAGGTCAAATCCACAACTGTGTCTCTGGCCTCTGGGATGAGGTCCCCAGGACACCTAGGGGCTGGAACCTGCTCACTTCCCATTCTGCTCTGGACCTGGGATCCTCAATGGCTGAAGCTGACTGAATTCTGTCTGTTTCACAACACATACACACACACACACACACACACACACACACACACACACACACACAAATACAGCTTGTGGAAGTGGGTACTCTTTTTCCAGCATGTAGGCTCAAACAAGAAAGCTCATGTAATCATGTCTGGCTCTAGAATCCTGTAGGCTTTGTAGAATCTGTTTGATGGTGTTCTTTTTCTTCTACTTTATTGAATAGTTAGAAGAATATTAATTTTCATTCTTCTTTAAACACTGGATAGAATTCATACACAAATACATCCATACCAGTCTATTATTTGTGACATTTCATAATTGAAAAAATTTTATGCAATATATTTTGATCATCTTCCTCCATCCTCAATTTCTCCACCATCTTCCTCACCTCTCTGCCTATCTAGTAATAGGGACTGTCACTCCATCTATTAAAAAATGACATAAAAAGAACAAAATAAAAATCAGAATAAGCAATCAAAACATATAAAATGCCAAAATGTAAAATGAGCCCAATAATGTATGAATATTCTATAGAGTTCATTTTGTGTTTTCTAACAATTCCAAAGCATGAGTTCTGCCCAGAGGAGTGATTAAGATACTCAATGAAAATCCTTGGAGAAGACTGAGTCTTCCTTTGCCAGCAGGAAATAATTGCAGATATCTTCTTGATTAGGGATGGAACCATGTGTCCACTTCTTTTCAGTGCTACAGCCCCACCTGACTTGACCCTTTGATTGCTCCAGTGTATCACCATAGTTCACTGCTGTGGTCTCTAAGTTCATTGTTCATCAGGCCAGTTATAATGGAAATACACTGCTTCTTTGTTTCCTTAACTTTCTGCATCCTCTTCCATATAGCTCCCTGCACCTTGAGGGGAGGTTTTCATGATGTCATCCCATTTAGAACTGCTCATTTCTTAGTCACATTAGTAGTTATCAGATATGGCTTCCATCATCTGGAGTGAGCCTTAAATCTAATCAGAAAGTGGTTGGTTACTGTCATACTCTTTAGGCAAACATTTTATCAGTTTGTTTTGCAAATGGGTCACAATTTTCCTAAGATTTATAGCTGTGTGATATTAATGTGAGGTAATATATTTTAAGTATAATAAAATCAGCCTGGAATATCAGAGAACAGAATCACCCTCAGTCAAACCATCAGGGTCAGAGAGTAGTAACTCATGCCTTTTATCCCAGCAGGGGAATGACCTATGCTTTTAATTCCATGACTCAGGAGACAGAGATCTTTCTAAGTTTCTGTGAGTTCAAAGTCTAACAGCCACACTCTAGTAATTCAAACCTTTAATCTTAACTATAGAATTATGATGCAGAATTGAACCAGAAGTGAAAAAACTGGGCAAAGAAGATATTTAAGAAAGGCATAGGCTGACATTGAGGTATTTTGTAGAAGTGACAAGCCAGACTGCAGACTCTTGAAGATAGCTCTTACTCTGATATGTTTGTTGCATAAAATTGACTGTGATCTCTTCCCTCTCTTTGATAAATCCAGGTTTTCCCCAATATCTGACTCTCAGTTTTCATTAAAGACCAACTAGAATTCATGCTTCCTTGATGTTTATTTTTCTCCTTTAGGAGAATGAAGAATATATTCCTGTATCATGAAAGTCAGTATAGGAATGAAACTCTTAGTTATGCACCAGCCCAATTTCTTCATATTGACTGACCTAAATAAATATTGGCTTCAACAAAATGGCATAACAATGAGATTGCATATAAGCAATAGACTTGGCTGTAGATATTAGCTAAGGTATTTTTATGGGGCCCATTTCTGGCTGAGCAACAAGATGAAACCCAATTATTTCACTACACCAAAGCTATTTTCTTGGAATATTCTTTTAATGACTCACTATGTTTCTCATTATTGATATACTTAGGATTTTATGTGTTTTCTTTCAATTTTGGTAGGTTCTGCATGTTTAGAAATTTGGTCATCTGCTGCAGTTTTATAATTTATACCAGTATATGTTTTCAAATATTTTAAAATGAAAGACCAGAGGAACCTGAGGGGCTGGGGACAGCATAGGACCACAGAACACAGATTCAATTGCCTAGAATTCATGGCACCTCACAGACGGTAGGGGGTCTACCTACCTAGGTCTTCTGCATATATGTTATGCCTGAGTAGCTTGTGTTATTGGAATTCATAACACTGAGAGTGGGTTGATCAATGACTCCATTGCTTTCTTCTGGGAACCTTTTACTCTTATGGGTTGTCTGTGATGTGGTCATATGTGCCTGGTATATGGTAGTTTATTATGCCATGTTTGGTTAATGTCCCTGGGAAGCCTTCCCTATTCTGTGGGTTGATCTTGGGAATAGTGGTGAGAGTCTGGAGGAGAGATGATAGGAGAAATGTAGTCAAGGTATAATATATAAAAGAAGAATAAAAATTGAGCATAAAAATGCAGATAAAAGTGCTAGAAACATTAAACAATTTGACATTTGAGCAAAGTGTTGACATTTTTGAGTCTGAAAAAGACTTTCTGATATATCTCTAAATACAAAATAAAGAAAATTTTTGGTCATTGCCTTTATATTTACCATGTTGCCAAAGAAAACCATACTAGCTATAGCTGCCCTTACAAAAATATTGTCAGATGTGAAACAATGAAAAAGCAGAAGAAAATATGTAATGTGAATAATCATGTACAAAATTATCAAAAATATTAAGAAATAAATAAAAATTTAAAAATTCAAAACACATCATAAATATATATAGCTTAAATTATATCATTAATATCATTAATTTTGTGAAATAATTCATGAATTGAGTTTTTAGGAAAGCAAGTTACTATTAAATAGTAAAGAATAATATTCCACATTATTTAGAGACCACTATTCAAGAACATTATTAACAAATGTAAAAATCACCATATTCACCAAATGTGAATAAAAGCATAAAGCATAAAATATAGAATTTGGGAACAGAAAAAAAATAAGTGATTTTGATGGAATATACTGGTAAAGAATTATTTTAAATTGAGGTAATGAAAAAAATTGAATTATATTCTTTTTCCCTCAGCATAGACTAGCATCCACTAAACTGTGCTTAATGATTCTTTCTAGTTCATCTGGTTTACTTATTTCACCAGAAGTATTGACTCCATTCTACTAGTTGTAATCTATAATTTCATAAACAAATTATCCAACTTTTATGGTTGAATGATTCCCAGTGTTTCAGTTATTTATAACTCAGGAGTGAACAAGGAAGAAAATTTTATTTTCAAGGTGGGATATGAAATACTTTGGTTTGTACAGATTTATTACATTATTTGAACTTCAAATATGTTCACACAATAGACATATCATCTCCATCTCAAAATAAAACCACTTGTTGATTGTCAAGAACATACTTCCAAATAATTACTTAGATTGTAGGCATTTGTGCTGTAGCAGCACCACATTTGGCTATAGATTTACACTGGGTTTTCTCCTGTCTAATCATTCTGGTATAGTATGTCTGTTCTGTTCTTCCATTTCCATAATCAAGCTTTTTATGCCTTTCTGTGTTCATTATTGTCCATTTCCCTAGACTCTCTCTGCTCTCATCTTCAAAATTTTTTGAACTTTTTTATAATTTAGTTCATTGTAATGTTGCTTCTAAATCTGTCACTCTGTCACTTCTCTGTATGGAAATGGAAGCTATAAATGTTTCTCCTAGACCAACTTCTCCTTCATTTAATCTGTTTTTGTTCAGTAAGTGTTGGTATAGAAAATAGAAAGAAACTTAGTAGCAAGAGCAGAGAGAAGACAACAATGCAGCTGGACCTGAAGGCCAGCACTTCTGAAGAGGAGAATCTCACTGATTACTACATCATGCTCAGGACCCTTGGCAAAGGGACCTCTGCTGAGGTGAAGCTGGCATACCACCTCTGTACAGAGGTGCAGGTTGCTATAAAGATCCTGGAGAACATTAACAAAAATGATGACAACACTCAAAGTGAAATCGACATTGTTAAGATGCTGGACCATCCAAACATTATCCAGCTTTTCCACATGATCAGCACCAAAGCACACACTTATATGGTGATGAAACATGCTGCTCAGGAAGATCTGGTGAGCCATATTGAGAAAGTGGGCTGTCTGCAGGAGCAACAGGCCGAGCACATCTTCACTCAGATTGTGTGTGCAGTTCACTACTGCCATGAGAAGGTCATTGCACACAGGGACTTCAAACTAGATAACATCCTGCTGGATAGCAAAGGAAACATCAAACTGTGTGACTTTGGCCTGGCCATCAAAGTCACCTCTGGCCAAAGGTCCAAAAGATTCTGTGGCACAATTGAATACTATGCTCCAGAACTATTCACTGACACAGAATATGATGCAAAGGCAGCTGACATCTGGAGTGTGGGAGTGGTTTTATATACAATGGTGACAGTGTGCTTCCCATTCAAAGCAAAGACCTATTCAGACATGAAGGAGAAGATGCTGAATCCCAAGTACTTTATTCCATATGCACTTTCACAAGACATTGTGAAACTCATTGATCAGTTGTTCACTGTGATACCTGAGCGAAGACCCAAGATATGTGACATTAGGCAGCACCCATGGTGCAAAGATAAAGAGAAATTTTTAAAATTCCTATCATCCTCAGAGGCATACTGTGACAACCTAAATCCCAGCATTGTGGTAGCTATGTGGGGCATGGGCTACCATCCCAAGGAAATTAATGATTGTGTGTGTGAGAAAAAGTTCAATAACATCATGGCCACGTACTGAATTTTAAATCACAAGTCAGTCATGAACCAAACTATGCAGATGCTCTGACTTCCCCTTCTCAGAAGGGAGTATGTGAGCCTGTTCTGCTCACCTTCACTTGGCCTGCAGAACAAAAAGTGCATGAGGAGAAGGGATCAAGGAAGAAGTGGAGCAGAAGCCTGAGCTGGACTGCCATACTGTGCTTCCACCAGAAGGGGGACAAGCCTCCACACCCAGTCCCCAAGTGTGCTCCAAAGGTTACATATCTCCTGAGCACCCACCAAGTCCCCAGATGTGCTCCAAATGTTACATATCTCCTGAGCACTCAACAAGTACTCAAGTGTGCTCCAAAGTTTACTTATCTCCTGAGCACCAACCACGTTCGGTTACTCATGTCATGAGTAGAAGTTTGGCAGTAGGCAGCATGGATTCCATGGAACTGTCCTCAAGATGCTCATTCACTGAGCACATTTCTTCTGCACAGTATTTGTCCTCGGAGGCACCCCAGGAAGTGAACACCCCCAAGAATTTCTCATACACTCAATGCATATCAACTGTGATAAAGTACTGAGAGGCACCTGAGGTTGTGACCACCACTGCTACCCATGGACTCCCTTTAGGCAATATCCAACAAGAACTTTGAAAGTGTCCCTTCTGAAGATATAGCTGCAATATCTGGAAACAATCTATCTAGAGGCTGGCAAAGAGTCAAGAAGAGAATTGGGAATTGGGTGAGACTACTGTGCTGCTGCTGTTCAGTCTCACAAACAAGCCATGTTTCTCAGAATGAAATGGCATCACTGGAAGTAGAGAGCAGTGTAGCAGTGTATTTACGCACACACACACACACACACACACACACACACACACACACAGCTGAGGTGCCCAACTTGCACTTTTGTGTTTTTTATTTTATATATTTTCTAATATTCTTTGAAAACAATACATCATAATTATGATTCTGTATATTAGCAAATCTGATTACCAAAGGAACAGTCCCACCATAGCACCACCGCCACCATCAACCTGAAGTGGTTTAGTCAAAGGTGGACAGCAGAGCATGAAAATCAGATACAGCAGAGGCAGCCAGAATGAGATAGCTCAAAAAGTAAATAATTAGAAGGAACAAAGGTTGGAAGTGAGAAATATCTGTAGCCAGAGAAGACTAAAGAGGGGGCGCCACTAAAATGGATGCCCAGAAGGATATGAGTCAAGACCACATACTATATATTTAAAAGTTCAAAAGACTAGGCCTTTCATATTACATTATCTTTTGAAGTGATAAACTATTATGCAGGTTGAGACACAGGGTAGGGATTTTTCTGGTGTGACTGAGGCAACCAGGGCAGAAGTCATGCCAAAAGTCCAGACAGCAGTGTGTCTACCTACCTCGCATAGAAGTCCAGAAAAGGAGGAGATAAGCTATCAACCACAGGGTTTACCATAGGAAATGTAAGTTATCCAGGACATGTCCCAGGGATGACTTTCCATAGCCATTATTACTAGAGTAGAGCCTTGTGCCAAAACTATACATAAAGCTGCTCATGGATTAGAAGCCATATGAGCCTGTCCTCATGGACATACCATAGCAGTAATCATTTGTCTGTCTTCCCTTCAAGGTCAAATCCAAGGGAGACCTGTATCATTGGGGGAGAGGTGAATCTCCTCCTCATCTCGCCTCCCTGTTGTATTTGTAGCAGATCTATATCTCTTTGTACCTCTCATCACTGAGGAGAGAGTCCAAGTGCACACAGGTTCAGCCCACCAGATGGTGAAGGATCCCTTACTGAGCACTGTTTTTCAGAACCAGATAGTCTTCCAACAGGAACATGAGAACATGCTGGAAGAGAATGGGTATCACTGTGAATTGAATGCAGGGTTATTTTTCCACTTTGCAAGGTGGGTATTGATTGCCTGTTCTGGGGCACATTGGACACATGACTCAATCATCAGTCTTAGAACTACATTTTATTCAGATCCCACATCATGGCTCAGGCTAAGCCAGAGCCTGGTTGATCATTAAGTTGTGGCATTGAGTATGTTGTCTGCTTTGTTGTCCTACAATGAAAGTTGTCTCTGATGTTGTTGTGTAAAACATCCAAGCAGATCACTACTCCGTGCCATTAAAGTGGCCACTTAGAAGAACTGAATGCTAGGGCTCCTCTGTGAGTGTCACATGGCTGAAAGCAACATTGACACCACTAAGTTTAGTCTCATTCTATGACAGATGTTTCTGTGATCTGTTCTAACTTTGAGGCTGGTATACAGACAAAAAAATCAAATGGCTGCCAAAGCCAGCATTTTTCAATTCAAGAAAGGGGTTATATACCTCATGATGCAGAAGACCTAAAGTATAGTGACAGACAACAAAGGCATGGATTTAGAGCATCTTGGAATCATGGGATAACTTAGGGTAAGTAGCACATCTCTACTCTTTTTCACTCTGTTCCCAAACCAATATGGAAGGACAGTTTGAGAACACAAGGTGATTTCTTCTTAAACCTGTATTCTTTCCACTGGCCAGCTACTTAGTCTGTAATGGGCTGAAGAACCATGAGCATGAGGGGCTCACAGTATTACAAGGAAAAAACCTCAGAGACACTGAGATTGTTGCTTATGTGCCCATAGCTGCTTTACATCTGTAGGTGACTACTAAGGCACCTATTTTACTAAGGCATATACATTAGTGAAGCCAGGGACTTGAAAAGTAAGACTTGAATGCTATAAAATCCATGTCAGTTACTTCAAGGAAAGACAACCCAAAGAATCATTTACTCCACATACAGGTGATTGTCTCTAAGAAGACAAATATCAGTATAAGCTGATGTGTTTATGTCTGTTTATACTAAGATTCACTTCATGTCTGATGGGGATTTTGTGAATTCCTGCTAATCAGTGAAACATTTTTCTGCCTTACCATTTTACCTGAGAGAATTCAAATGAGAACCAGTCTCCCATTCATATCTCTCCACCCACACCCCTGCACTCTCTATCTGTTGGATGGAGCAGGTACAAGTGCAATCAGTACCAGCTACTTGTACAAGGGCCTTAACACACAACATCCCAAAGCTTTCTACAGGTATCTATCTGACAGGGACAAATCTGAGTCATGCTCAGTTGTTCTTTTGGACATAGCATATTTCATGAGACACTGCGTAAATATCATCCACTTGGCCAATTACCCCGCCACAATGTCCTGTTGAGTAGGGTTGGATATTCAGAGGGTCATGGTTTCCTCCACGTCTCTCATTTGCCATGTTTTCTCCTCAGGTTCTTTTGGATATGTTCCATTGCAGAAGATTATTTTCACCAAGTACGTATCCTTTCTGCTGAAGGCAAGTATGAGTGGGATGAAATGCAGGAAGCAGAGCACCTATGTTTAAACATGATGCTTTGAAAATACATTTTCTTCCTTGTTCTCAGAGCCTGATTCTTCAATGCAGCAGGGTAGCCATGAGAAATCAATCACTGCAGTCAGCAGTCCCTGAAGAGAGCATGATGCTTGCCTAGGAAAGATCATATTGGAACAAAATGTGAAATCTCTGCCCCTCAACATTCACCATGGTTACTACAATGGACTACTCTGTGACCACAAGGACAACAAAAAAGTGTTGAGTAGATATAAGTGATGGCTGGTTGCTCTTGTAGAGGACCAGTTCCAATTCCCAGCACTGACACAGCAGTTCACAGCCATCCATGACCACAGTTCTGAGGGATTCAAGCCTATTTCTAGCTTCCAAAGACAGCATATATATAATATCTCCTGAATAGAAACACATGCACTAATACATGTAAAATAGTCAGATAATTTTAAATTATTCAATATTTAATTGTGTAAATGTTCCTTTGCACACTAAAGAGTTACATGACATGATTGTTGTAAAAGTCATCTTTACATTGAGTATGCCCATAGGCATACAAGTTGGAAATTCAATCATCTCTTTTAACTTAGTATATATATTTCATATAATTTATGCCAATATAAATTTTTGTAATTCTATAAAATGTAGAAACTTAAAACACACTCCTTTCCTTTTTTCTTCCTACAAGTTTTGCATTTCATTTCTCAATTTCTCATTTTCCTTTAACAAGCCTAACATTTAAATATGTATGAATTTTAAACTTTTTATCAGAGAGTAAATATGAAAACTTTTAACAAAGTCTTAAAGTTAGTGTGTTATTTTCCATTGAGGTATTTTATGTTGTAAAAGGCGCAGGCACCCTAAAATCAGGACTCAGACTGTAGTGTCTAAGGTTACAGAAAGAAGCACTGTTGTCTGTGGAAGCTCAATTGAAATAAACCCTACAATACATAGATTAAAAGATGAACCCTGTTTTCTCCTCTAAGTGAAAGGCATTATTCATCATGAAAGAAGGCATACTGTTTGAGACTGTCAATTACCCTTAAACTAACCTCAGCTAAAAATACATGAGTCCAATGAAGCAGGGCCCTTTCCATACAGACAAGATACTGGGCACTTGTGAGTATTCTTGGGAACATTGTGAGTATGGATATGAAGACATGGGCACATGTCCCTCTTTTTGCCTTCACCTCTAGTGACAGTGGTATGAGGTTTCCTAGGTATTGGGAATCTGTTATCATATCCACAAGATGACATGCTAAAAATTCAACACCAGATGATATGCAGGGAGCTGGTTGAGGCAATGTGAACACACTAAGAGGAAATCATTTTTTCCAGGGATACATGTGGCATAGCAGAAAAGGTTAATAAAGCTCTTCTAGCTTCTCAAAGCTGAGGGTTTGGATGATGTCACACTTCACAGGTGTCATAAGTATATGGACACTACTGTGTCTCACTGGATTGATGAAAAGGGCAAAGGAGAGCATTTGGTAGCCCTGGTCAGCCCAAGAAAAAGCCTATGTGGATGCCCATAGGCTGCAAGGCCCCAGGAAAAGACCTCACTTCTTTAACAATTCTACAGATGGAACTCAGACTCTTGGTTACTAGGTAACCAGATGCCTGCACCAACCTCTACTGACGCCAGTCTCTGCAGGCACATAGATATTCACGATGTTCTCCTGTTGCCTGACTTGTGGCTGCTCTGATGACCTACAACCTCAGGGTTGTGGCCTTGGCTACCTTTGCAGAAGATGGGGGCGCTCTCTTCTTCAATGCCTTTGGCCATTTTCCAACACGGAACCCAAGGTAACACAGGCCACCCTCTGGCAGGAAACCATTCTAGTTTCCTTCATCCAGATTCTCTCTGGGTCTTTGTTCCTAGGAGAACAGTGAGGAACATTCTTCATTCCTACTTTTAAATTCCATGTATTGTAATAGCAGGTTGTGGATGTCTCTGAGTTTTCACATTTAAATCCCCCTTCCTTCATTGGTCTTTCCTCAGAGGGAAACAGGGCTATATAATCCACCAAATTTCGACCAAACAATCAAAACTTGCTCCAAGAGGTCATCAATTTCATTCCAAATGCTATTGACAATGAAGACTACATGTTCATTGCTCTGACCCTGGCAGTCTACTCAAAATTTACCACCACCTGGAAGATGGGGGACCTCTTATTTCAATGTGAGTGGCTCCACACAACTACAGGCTCTCAAGCCTCCTAGTGTGGGTTTTAGGGTGGCTCTACACATCTATGGTATTGGATGCTCTATAAGGACACATAGGACTCTATGCTGGCAACATTGGTCCTGGGCCTGGTCCTTCAGTGCCATGGCCAACAATGGGGGTGGGAAAGACAACTCTAGGTGGTGTCACTCACATTCCCCTAGAAGTGGCAAAGGATTCTTGTGCCCTGAGCAGAGCTGTTTTCCCATTGGCATAAAGGTTCTAGATACAATCAATTTGGGAAGAAATAAATGAAGGAAGATAGGGGTCCTAAGGTCCATCAAAAAGCCCTACATCAACCAAGGCACCTAGCAAGGAGAAGCATAGGATACACTCATTGCATAAAGAGCTTTGAAGAGCTGAGGTCAGAGGCCTATTCTGAGCCCCTCAGCATGCATGTCAGAACAGTACAAAATGCCTTCAATAGCTACATCCCATTTCTGGTATCTGTATTGGCACCAGATTCAAGTAGCTTCCCCTTGATCTCTTGGTGGGATGGGGATACATGGACTTATCATAGACTCACACATGATATGCCACAGGTATGGATCTTTCTGCCCTGACTATGAGGAGGATCAGCAAAAAAAGACGTGAGTGGGCCTGGGTGATGAGGGAAATGAGGGCTCACCTGCATGGTGCGATGTTTAGGGTGGCCAGGATGGAAGACTAAGCTGTTTCCAGTCACTCTTCTATGAGGGAACCCACTAGAGGGATGGAACCAAAGACTTCATGTACTAGTGGACAAAACCAGAAATCTTCATTGGTCTTTTTGGTTCCATGGACTAGAGAGATTGAGTGAAGCTAAAGGATCCTAGGGGAATTCATCTGTATCACAGCCCACCCCAGTTTGCCCATTCTGTCCTTCCAGGAACAGAAAGTGTCTGAATCCCTCTCCATACAGCCACAAATGCCTGATCACTATGCCCAGCAACAAGCAGACTAGACAGGTTTTCTCAACAAAGGAACCTGCTGTGCTGGTGAAGCAAGGCCAGGCCTCTAAATCGACTTCCCTCAAACTGCTCTTCCCTGCAGCACCATTAAGATGTTCCTGTCCACATGGCTCCAGCATCACCCCCAAGACTTCCTGGACTATCCAGACATAAATATCGTGAAGACTTTCCTGGATTATCTCCAGACCAATTTTCCCTACTCCTGCTCCTCCTAAGTGTCTTGGAGGAGCAGGAGTCCAAAAAGGGTGAGGAGGCCTGGAGTAGGTACCTGTAAAGATAGGTGGTGTTTCCCTGATGGGGTGCATGAGGGAATTTTGTAGATGCCCTGGCCTAGAACAAAACCTGTGCACCAGTGGATTGTCTTCCCTTTGGGTGAAAGGTCTTGAGATTTTCTCAAGTGAGCAGACCTTGATGGACCAGCCAGGCCCTCTCAGGGAACTCACACCATCCTGGGCCTCCTAGGGCACTTTCACTCTTGATCCATCTTTTTCTGTCTTAGGTGGTGTCCAGGTTAAACCCACAAATCCAGAAGCCCCAAGGCAGAATGCCACAGATATGGAAGACTCTCTGAATCTGAGACCACCTTCTGTGGCAGGGCCACAGGGGGATCTGACACCCCGTGAGAACATAGAGGTCACGGATTCAGGAACTGGGGAACAAATAGTGCCAGAAGCTGGACCAGGACAGCTTCTGACTTTAGAGCAGCCTCTGCCCACATCAGCTGATACACAGTCATCTGGAGATGTGGCTGCAGATGTGCCAACAGTCAGGCACATATTTCTAAGTGCTGTTGTGCACTTAGGGGCACCAGAGCCTGATTTTCCTGATGTTGATATATAGTTATGGAGTACAGTGACCTGAAACCTAACAATAATGAGTTCCATTTATAAGCTCTCCTTACCCTATTAGAGGAAATAGCTACTTTAAATAGTTTAACTCATTTGATTATTGATTACATTACTAACAGTCTTTAGATTTCGTTCATTCTTATTGTTGTCTTCATTGTTAATTTTGCATTTCATTTGGTTTAATATATGATTTTTGTTAACGTTGTCAATACCTACTTTAATGTCTTTAAATTATTTTATTAGTGTTTTCATTATAGAGCTCTTACTAACATTTTAATATTGATAAGAATTTATTGTTTATTCATTTCCCATTATGTGATTTGAGGACATCATATCTATACTACTTGAGTACTCTATTCACAGATGATATTATTGTATACATAAGTGACCCACAAAATTCTACCAGGGAACTTCTATAGTTCATAAACACCTTCAGCAATGTAAAAAGATACAAGATTAACTCACAGAAATGAGTAGCCCTGCTATACATTAAAGACAAAAGGGATAAAAAAGAAATATGGGGAACATCACCCTTCATAATAGCTGCAAATAGCATTAAATACCTTGGAGTAACTATAACCAAGGAATTAACAGAGTTACTTCACAAAAATTTTAAGTCACAGAAGAAAGAAATTGAAGAGGATATCAGAAAATGGAAAGATCCCCATGATCCTGGATAGGTAGGATCAACATAGTAAAAATGGCAATTCTACCAAAAGCAATCTACAGATTCAATGTACTGACAACCAAATCACAAAACAATATTTTACAGAACTTAAAAGAACAATACTCAACTTCATTTGCAATAACAAGATAGGAAGCATTGCCAAAACAATTTTGCTCAATAAAGAACCTCAGGAGGCATCACCATCCCTGAGTTCAGGTAATACTATAGAGCTACAGTAAGAAAAACAGCCTGATACTGGCATAAAAACAGACTTGTGGATCAATGGCATTGAATTGAGCATCTGGGCATTAACACAAAAACCTATGAACTCCTGATCTTTGACAAAGTGGCCCAAAGTATTCAATGGAAAAAAGATACTATCTTTAACAAATTGTGTTGTCATAGCTGGTTGGTAGTGTGTAGAAAAATGCAAATAGGTCCAAGTCTATTCCCTTGCACAAACTCAAATCCAAGTGGACCAAAGACCTCAACATAAACCTAGCCACTCTGAACTTGATAGAAAAGAAAGTGAGAAATACCCTCCAATCAATTGGAACAGGTGATCACTTCCTAAATATAATACCAGTGGCACAGACACTATGAACAACAATAAATAAATGAAACCACTTGAAACTGAGAAGCTTTTGTAAAGCCAAGGACACTGTCAATAGGACAAAATGGAAAACTCCAGAATAGAAAAACATTTTCACAAACCCTACCACTGATAGAGAACTTATCTCTTAAATATATAAAGAGCTCAAGAAAGGAGAGCCACAAACCTTGAATAACCCAATCAAAATAGGGGTTCAGAACTAAAAAGGGAATTCTTAGCAGAAGAATTATGAATGGCTGAAAGGCACTTCAAAATGTGCTCAACATCTTTAGCCATCTGAGAAATGCAAATCAAAACAATTTTGAGATACCACCTGACACCTGTCAGATTGGCTAAGATAGAAAACACAGATGACAGCCTATACTGGAGAGGGTACAGAGGAAGTGGCACACTCCTCCATTGTTGGTGGGAATGTAAGCTTGTCAGCCACTCTGGAATGCAGTATGGCAGTTTCTCAGAAAACTGGGAATCAATCTCCCCATGATCCAGCAAAATCATTTCTGTGTTTATATCCTAAAGGAGAAAATTTGCACTCCAAAGGCATTAGCTCAACTATGTTCATAGCAGCATTATTTGTAATAGCAAGAACCTGGAAACAACCTATATGCCCCTCAACAGAGGAATGGATTAACAAACTGTGGTACATCTATACAAGGTAGTACTACTCAGCATTAAGAAAAAATGATATCCTAACATTTGCAGACAAATGGATGTATTTGGAGAATATCATCCTGAGTGATGTCTCACAAACAGAGAAAGATAAGCAGGGGATGTACTCACTCATTAGTGGACTCTAAACAAAAAAGGAAAAAAAAAGCATGTCCAAGCTGCAAATCACAACCACTGAACAGCTTGGAATATGATAGAACTTGGAGTGGCACCTTAGATCCCACACCCTGTAGAGGAACATCTGACTCTGTCTTGATGTTGGGGTGAGAAAACTTTATCTCCCAGGAGTGGATGTTGAACTAAGCCATACTGGGACATTAGGACCTTGGGACCTTCTGCTCTTGCTGGGGAGGAGATGGGAGGATGTGGAGGAGAGAGTGACTAGAGGGAGTGGGAAGGAAAAGGGGCCTTGAGCAAGGATAAACACGAATACAAAATGTGATCTTATTCATAATAATAATAATAAAATAATGTGAAATAAAAGAATACACATAACAATGTAAAGAATATCATGACAAGACAACATCAGAAGAAACTGGCGAATCTATGACACCAAGAACCAGAAACAGCAATGAAGAGGAAACAAAAGGAAACAACAGCAAAAACATCTTTATGAGAATTATAGACGCTGAGACAATGACGAAAATCTTTGAAACTCCATCCACATCCAGAGAACAGTCAAAGAAGGCCCTAGGCCCTACTCACCTGGGCCCTATCTCCAGGACAAATTGCATCATCAGAGAAAGACAGAGGTCTTTGAAACTTCATCCTCATCCAAAGCAGAGTCAATGTTGAGGAGATGCAACCCACTGGGCCACAGTCCAGAGTATTCCTCTCCCAAATTGGGCTTGCACCAAAGGGTCTGATCTCAGATTCTTCTCAGAAGAATGTTCTCAACCCTGCCAGGCTTGGCCACATCTCCAGGACAAACAGCATAATCAAACAAGGACCTAGTGTTTTGAAACACTGTACCCATCCAAATTGGATTGAAAGAAGGCCCTATAACCTGCCCGACTGGGCTCTGTCTCCAGGGAAGACTGCATCAGACAAGGACTGAGGGCCTTGGAAATGCAGTCCCTTTGCTCAGAGCAGACAGGAGGTGCACAAGCCCTCTATCCACAACTGACTAGGAGCTTACTAGTTGGTTGTGAACGACTGAAGCCATGGGCAGATGCCAGTGCAAAAATACCTATTGCAATATAAAAAGAACAAGAAGGCAAAACCAAAAGAAACTTATGGTTCTAAAACTAGAAGATTGGAACAGAGCAATGAAGAGTAATCAGAAGGAAACAATAGGAAAAACACCATTATGATGATAATTGAAGACTTCCAAACTAATATAAAAAAATCCCTTAAAGAAATAGAAGAAAATACAAACCAAAAATTGGAAGATGAAGAAGCCTGGAAAGAAAACCCAGTCAAGGAATACAAACAAACAAACAAACAAACAAAAAGAAACATTCCAGAAACTAAAAAATGAAATAGAAGCAATACAAAAGGCACAAATTGAGGAAAAGATGAAATAGAAATTCTTAAGCAAAGAGCTGGAACTACAAACACAAGCATATTCAACAGAATCCAAGAGATGGAAGGGAGAATCCCTGGAGTGGAAGACTCAATTGCAGAAATAGATACATCAGTCAAAGAAAATACTAAAACCAAAAAAGCCAAAACACAAAACGTTCAGGAAAGTTGGGACACCATGAAAAGACCTAACTTGAGTATAATAGGATTAAAAGAAGGAGAATAATTCCAGCACAAAGGCACAGATAATGTATTCAATAAAATCATAGAAGAAAACTTTCCCAACTTAAAGGAGATGCCTATAAAGATACAAGAATCTTACAGAACAACAAACAGATTTGCCCCCCAAAATAATTCTGCTCACCACATAATAATCAAGCCACGAGACATACAGAACAAAGAAAAAAATTTAAGAGTTGCAAAAGAAAAGGGCCAACTTACCTATAAAGGCAAGCCCATCAGAAACACACCTGACTATTCAATGGAAACAAGGAAAACAAGAAGGGCTGGGTCAGAAGTTACACAGACACTGAAAGAACAAGGCTTCCAACCAAGACTACTGTACCCAGCAAAACTATCAATCACCATAGATGGAGTCAAGATATGTCATGACAAACGCAGATTTAAACAATACCTATTTACAAATGTGGACCTTCAGAAATCATTAGAGGGAAAACTCTAATGTAAGAGTGCCAGATATGCCCATGAAAATACAAACAATAAATAATGCCACAGAAGAAAACCCAGAGAAAGGAAATATATACAACCCACCAACAAAAATAACAGAAAATATAAATCAGTGGTCACTAATATCCCTTAATATCGATGAACTCAATTCACCAATAAAAAGACATCCCCAACTGTGTGTATGTGTGTGTTAAATGCTATGGTGAAATAAAGCAGAGAACTCTGTGGTGTGCAAAGTTGTTTTCCTAATGGAACATGTCTGTATTGAATCAACACCATAAATCAAGTATGAGTTCCAGTGACCAGAGTAGCATTTAAAACTTTGAAAAAATGAACCAAAACATGTTTTGCATCTAACTGAAAGAATCAAGAGAATTATCTTGATTGTTCTTCACAGAACTTGTTTATCTACTTAGACATTGCAGGACATTGTGGAGAAGTGGTAAATACGCCAGTTAGACTGACACTTACCTGTCTCATTGGAAAT
>PVIH01024509.1:0-22590 GCA_004025045.1 Sigmodon hispidus | reverse complement strand
GGAAGAGACCTTGAATAAGGATATACAGGGAAAGCTGAACACAAAGAAAATATATGTGTAGCAATCTTATTTGTATTTCTACCCTTGATAAGCCATGCTTATGATTCTTATCCTCTGTATAGTTATTGTTAACTCTTCTGCATTTTAAATTCTTTTTACTGTTTTTTTTTTGATAAATACAAAATAAAGAAGAAAAAAAGAAAAAATCCCAACAAGATACCTTTATCCAAACAGACCAAAATAAAAAAAGAGAATATCCAAATTAAGAGAATTAGAAATATAAAGGAGGTCATAACAACTCAGGATTTTCTCTAAAATCAAATGAATGACCACCCAAAGTGTCATTATAGAAACTTCATCCAGCAATAAATAGAGGCAGAAGCAGACATCCATAGTTAAGCACCAAGTTGAGCCTTTGTTCCAGCTGAAGTGAGAGACAGAGAAGAGTATATATGAGCAAACAGATTGAAATCATGAGGAGGAAATTCAGAGGTGCCTGGCTGGAGCTATAGGGAGCTCACTGAATCAGAAACATGCACTGGGGAGCCTTCAGGGAAAGAATCTAAACCCTCTAAAGGCAAATCATTATTGAATGGCATGGACAATTTGTGGAGACTCTTGGAATATGATCAGACCTTTTGTTCCTGTGCGTGAACTGGCATCATGGAACCAATTCTCTGCAGAGGAACACCTAACTTAGACTTAGTACTAAGATGAGAGAATCAGAACTGCCTTAAGTAGATATACCAGACTGAACTGACCCACCTTGGGACTCCTTGCCCTCCTTGGGTAATGGGTGGAAAATGGAATGAGGGGAGGCTGAGGGAGAACAGTGAAGGACTGGAAGGAGGGAAAAGAGGACAAGCAGGGTTATACATGGAATAAACTTTAAAAAAATAAAAAATGAGAAAAAAAAACATGCTGAGAAAATCCAAGGAATCATTCATTTATACTTTCTTTTTTTCTTGAATAAAATATAAATTTAATATATGTATACACATATGTGCATGTATGCATAAATGAGGTATCTGCTTTAACTTGCCATATTATTGTTAAAATTTAATATTTAATTTCATTACACTCAAATGATTGTTTTAACACTCACTAATAGGTAATATAGAAATATTGGTACTCATAATAATTTTCTAAACAATTTTACCAAGGAACTCAGTTAAATTATTGACTTAACACTTAACACCATAAGCATCTGACAATCTCACTATATTAACTTTCCAATATTATAGTAATATATGTTAAAATAATTAAAAATAGCTATGATCTTCCTACTACATTTTATCTTTTTTCCCTTTTATTATTATTATTATTATTATTATTATTATTATTATTAACAAAGAAGTCACACTTTCTAACCTTGTATATCCTTATTCAAGGTCCCTACCCCCTCCCACCACATCAAGTCATTCTTTCTTCTCCACAAATCCCCATTCCATCCCTGGGAAGGTTTCTATGCTCTTAGATAGGTAGTATCAACATAGTAAAAATGGCAATCTTACTAAAGGCAATATGTAGATTCAAAGAAATATCCATCAAAATTCAAAAGCAATTCAAAAGACCTCAGGAGAACTATACTCAACTTTATATGGAGAAACAAATAACCATGATCACCAAAATAATTCTGTTTAATAAAGAACTTCTGGAGTCATTACCATCCTTTACGTTAAGCACTACTGTAGAGCTATAAATACAAAACCAGCTTGGTAGTGCCATAAAACAGAATATGGATCAATGGAACCAAATTGAATACCTTACATTAATCCACACATCTATTAACACCTAATTTTTGAAAGAGGCAAAAAATATAACGGAAAATAGAAAACATCTTCAACAAATGGTGCTGTCATAACTGCATGTAGAAAATAGAAGTAGATCTATTTCTATCACCCTGCAAAAACTAAAGTTCAAATAGATTAAAGACTTCAACGTAAACCCAGTTAAACTGAACCTGATAGAAAAGAAATAGCATAGAACTCATTGGTTCAAGTGATAACTTTGCAAATGTAACATCAGTAGCACAGATACTGAGAGCAACAATTAAAAATGGGACCTCCTGACACTGGGAAACTTCTGTAAGACAAAGAACATGATCAATAAGACAAAATAACAGACTAAAAATACTAAAAATAAACCCCAACTCTTCACCATCTCTACATCTGACTGAGGGCTAATCTTTAAAATATATTAAAAAACTCAAGTAACTATACATTAAAATACCAAATAGTCAATTTAAAGTGTTCTACAGAGCTAAACAGAGAATTTATAACAGAAAAATCTAATTTTCAAGACACTAAAAGATTTGTTCAATATCTTTAGACATCATGAAAATGCCAATCAAAACAACTCTGAGATACCATCTTATACATGTCGGAAGGGTTAAGGTCTAAAGCGCTGATGACAGTGTAGGCTGGAGGGGATGTGGATTAAAGGGAACACTCTTACATTCTTGGTAAGAATGTAAACTTGTGCAGCCACTTAGAAATTCAGTATGGTGGTTCATCAGAAAGCTGAAAATCAATTTACCCTATGATCCAGTGTAGCAGGAAATCAGAAGCTACACATGTGAACGGGTTGCGTCAGAGAGCTGGAGCCAAATGGGGTGTGGTCAACTGGAAAGAGATTTGGAAGAAAAGCCCCCGGATGAAAGAGGCGGAAGAGGAAGCCGGGCTCTGATGCAGTTCCTGGATCGCAGCGGTTCGGGTGGTTGGGAAACTCTCTGGTGTGCTGCTCCCCCCTTTTTTCTCCCTTTTAACAAAACCCTGGTCTGTAAGTTATATTTAGATAATAAGTATTACTTAATATATATCTCACAGCGGGTTGATACCATAATAATTGGTACCCAATGTGGGGCACGAACCCACGACCCTGAGATTAAGAGTCTCATGCTCTATTGACTAATCCAGCAATACCATCCTTGCTTGCATATACTGAGAAGGCATACTTATACCACAGGGTCTTTGCTCAACTATTTTCATAGCAGTGTTATTTGTAATATCTTGATCCTGGAAACAACCTTGATACTCCTTATAAGAATGAATTAAAAGTAGCACATTTACACAATGGAGTATTACTTACCTATAAAAAGTAATTACATTTTGAAATTTGTAAGCAAATGGATGGAATTAGAAAAACCCTTCCTGAGTAAGGTAACACAGATCCAGAAAGATCAGCCCAGAATGTTTTTAGACACAAGTAGATTTTAGACATAAAACATAGGATAAACTAGGCTTCAGTCCATAACCCCTGAATAGTAAAATAACAAGGAGGATTATAAGAGAGACACTCATAAATCCTTTTGTAAAGTGGGAATTAATAAGTTCTTTTGAGTAACTTGGGACCATATTGGGGAGAGTGTAATGGGAAGTGGAAAGAGAACATTAGGAAATAGGACACATGAGTTGGGGAGGGACAGAGATGGAGAACAACATGATAGATACCTTGATAGTTGGAGACAATTTGGGATTATGAAGAAACCTGGTACTAGAAAATAATTAAGAATCCACAAAGATGACTGCATCTAAGACTCCAAGCAATAGTGGAGAGGGTGCCTAAACTAGCCTTCCTCTGTAATCAAATTGATGGCTACCATAATTATTATCATAAAATCTTCATCCAGCAAGTGATAAAAGCAGATGGAGAAATCTACAACTAAACATTAGGTTAAGCTCCTAGTTCATCCAGAGAGAGGGAGGAGATATTATATGACCAAATGAGTCAATATCTTGATGAGAAAACTCAAAGAGAAAATTCACTTTCACTATTGGGAGCTTAATGACTCTGAACTTCCCTTTCTTGGGACCTAACTAGGCCTTCTGAATGTGAATGACAGTTGTATGGCTGGAGCAGTTTGTGAGACCTCTGGAAGTTTCACCAGAACTTATCTTTAATACTTGGACTTTCATTTGGAGCCCATTTTTTAATATAGGGATACCTTGCTCAATCTTTTTATATAGGGATACCTTGTTCAACCTTAAGGGAGGGGCATGGACCTGCCTCAAGTTGATATTCCTGACTATGTTGACTCTACATGGGAGGCCTTATTCTTTGTAGGATTGGGTGGAGAATAATTTGTGGGTGAATAAAAAGATGAGATGAAGTTGGAACAGTGGTTGGTATGTAAAAATCTAAAGCTTTTAAATTAAAAGGACACAGAATTAAATCTTAGTCCCCCTTTTTTTGAATGCCAGAAAATTCTAATGTTTCCAATTTGACAGTACACCTTGAGTTTCCTCTTTTGTTGCTTCCTTTTTTTCTGTCCAAAAATGTGTTAAGCCTGGAACTTGGGTACCCTATTTCTCAGCCTTGGTCAGTCTCATGTAGTAGAATTAACTTACTAAAACTATTGTTAAATTTGAAGCTGTGTTTGTAAAGTTCCTCACTTTAAGATATTGTCATTGCTGTATGTTTAAAAAAATAATAAAAGAAGAAAAAATGGTTTGTCAGGCATTAAATGTCTTTAAGGTCATGTTGCTTTCTTTTGTTACAAACTCATGATATTCTGCTCTTTTCTTTCCTTTTTATAAGAGTGTCTACAGGAAGAGGACACCATGGTTTTGAAACATGTTCACACTCTTCTTGCCTTCACATACAATTAGAAAACTCATTAAAGATATTAACCAGAAGGTCATACCTTTGCTCCCAGCCCTGCTGCTGTCTCACAAAGTCATCAACTCTACTTTGTGACTAAAGAATGTCTGTAGCAGGTCTAAAGAATGTCTGTAGCAGGTCTGTGATGAGTCAGGATAAGATATATCTCCAATGATCTGATGATGCTATTTAATTGATAGTTCTTAGATATTTTAAAAGGCTTTTATGTATACCCTGCCTACCCTCTGTTTCCCCCTGCTATTTTCTCCCAGTTCTCCTTTATCCCCCCATCCCATCCCTTCATCCCATCCATTCACCAAGGAGGGCAAAGAGTCCCAAGGGGGAGTCAGTTCAGTCTGGTGTTTCCTTTTCAGATTGGTCCAATACCCTCATGCCAGTATTAAGGCTGATTTAGTTGTTCATTTGTAGCACATGCCCTCCAAGATGCCAGTTTATGCACAGGAACATAGTCTGATCCTACTCTACTCCCCATGCCATTCAACAGTCATCTACATTTGGAGGGTTTAGTTACTTCTCCTGAAGATTCCCAAGTGGCCGTTTCTGATTCAGTGAGTTCCCAATAGCTCCAGCCAGGCATCTCTGTGGGTCTCCTCCTCATGATTTCAATCTGTTTGCTCATATATACTTTCCTATCTTTTTCTCCCTTTAGCTGGATTGGGAGCTTGACCTGGTACGTAGCTCTGGATGTCTGCTTACACCTCTAGTCATTTCTTCATCGATGTTCTATAATGACACTTAGGTTGGCCATTTATTTGATTATAGAGGAAGTAATATTTAGGCACTTCTTTCACTACTGTTTGGAGTCCTAGCCCGGGATATTATATTGGCTTCCTCTATCAATATATATACATCTCTGTTTTTCTCCCTCTTTGTTGCTCCTCTCACTTAAATATCTCCTTTTGTCATGATTTGTTCCTACCTCTCCTTGGTTTCTACCCATTATGATCCCAATTTACTCAGGAGATCTCTATTTTCTCTTCCCAGTTGTATCCCTGGATGTTTCTCTTAAATTACTTCTGATCACAAACTGCTAAAGTATTGTGTTTTGCAGCTTAGGTATTCTTTGTTTGCTATTTGTCTAAAATACACTTATGAGTGAATGCATTCCATGTCTATTTTTTGGGCCCTTCTTACCTCAAACAACATGATACTCTCCAAATCCATCAATTTGCCTGCAAATTTTGGATGCCATTTTTTCTTCTTCTTTTTTTTTAACTGCTGGGCAATACTTCATTTTGTAAATGTACCACATTTTCTTAATCCATTCTTCAGTGTAGGGAAATCTAGGTTGTTTAAAGGTTCTTGTTATTATAAATAATGCTTCTATAAACATAGTTGAGTTAATGCCTTTGGGGTAAAAATGTGCAATTCTTAAGGGTAATAATATGTCATTGATGCCCATTTGGGGGTCCCTGTGTTTATGAGCAGAGTAATGAAAAAGTAAACCTTAGAATACAATGTCTCTGAGCTGAGTTGTGGCTCTGAAGGTTCAATTGCATAGTCTATTATTATGAGTCCATGTGATGTTAAAAACAGCAATGATGGGCACTCCTTTGCAAAACAGGAAACTTACTGTCCTATTTAGCATTAAGGGTCAAAGAGACACAACATAATGTCACCATTGTGAGAGCCACAATATTTTTTTCTAATCTATTGGAAATTATTTAGTTTATGTTTAATTGTGGTACATATATCCAGTGAAATTATTTTGATGTAAGAAAAAAAGCAAAAATTTCACAGGTAAATGGATAGAACTAGAAAATCTAACGACTAAGTCAACTGAGATTTAGAAAGACAGTCATATATTTTTTTTTTATACTTGTAATTGCTATAACCAGGAAAGCCAAAGAAAATAGAAAATTTAAAAGAGACATGGAGGTAAGAGAAGCACTATTCTGATTCTATGAATGGGGAATGGAAAAGAGAATAATTCTTCACTGGTGAAGGAGAATGAGTGCAATTTAGAGTAGGAAAGAGAGAAGAGGGAAAAGTAACATTAAAAATGTTTGAAAAGTTACAAGGATCTATATTATTATGTTATGTTTACCTAACATTACACACACACACACACACACATTCAACTATTAGAAACTCAGAACAAAAAATGAGACACCTTCGTGGTTAGGTTAGTCAAACAGATTCCTCAAACAATGCAGAGTATTGCTATTGCCCTTGTTTTCTCTTAGAGTTTTAGATAAATGTTATTCTGTGCATGGACTGGCACTTCCAAGCCCATTCCCTCCAGTGAAACACCTAACCTAGTCTTGATATTAGGATGAGGAAATTGGCCCTGCCTGGAGTGGATGCTGAGCTAATCTACCTTGGGACCTCTTTCACTTTCTGGGGAGGGAATTAGGGAGATAAGGAGGAGGGAGGCTGAAGGTTGACCAGGAGTGATTGGGAAGGGAAAGAGACAGAGAGCAAGGGGGTACATGGAAAAAAAGGACTTCCTTTTATAAATAGATTTTAAAAATAGAAAACACACTGCACTAATAAAATACAAGGCATTGAGGAATGTAACGATCTAATCCAGATGTCTTCTACCTGAAAAATAAAACTTAGATTAGTTGTCTATAAAAGCATGAATCATTTAGTAGTTCTACTAGTTGTGATGTCTGAAAACCATAACAATAACTCTCATGTGAACATATTCCTAAATTTGAAAGATTGGCACTTATATCTTATCTAATTAGATTTAAGATGTATTTGATATAAGGAAAATAATTTTTGATATTAGAATTCTAGACAACTAAAATTGGCAATGAATGTCATGGATCCTAGAAAATTTCATGCTATGACCACTTTACAGAACTAGTATGATTCCTAGGTAAATTTGAGCATACATTCTCATACCTACAGCTAAGTGTAGCTCTCACTGTTGCCAATGAAGTGTCTACTCACACAGTAGGAGACCAGCAAAAATTCCAAAATTCATCAAATTTATAGAACAACAGATATCACAGGATGTCCAATATCATAATCTCCTTTTTTGGAGCTCAGAGACAACCACAAATGTTGAGGTAGAAAGATTGTAAGAGTCAAAAGCCCAGAATATCTACTGTGAGATTATGTCCTCTATATAAAACAAGAAAGATACTCTCATGTATTCTTGAATATATGCCTGTCTAAACTAGGCCTAAACAATTACATCAAATTACATGTATCATAGATGAAGAAATTTTTCCACTGCTGCATTCAGAAGTAAGAAGGTACAATAAATAAGGAATATTGCTAAAGAAAAGAAATCTGTATTCTAAATGAATGAGCCTTTAACATATTATCCATTTTAAAATGGTCACCAATAAACAAATATATCAACACTAAATGAACCCAGAAAATGTACTCATATATTTGTCCATTTATATAAACAAATATATAATAATAATAATACAAGAAAAACAAATGAGAAAGAGAGAGACAGAGAGAGAGAGAGAATAAAAGGCATGGCAGGATGTAGTGAATGAGACTAAGAAATGAAACTAATCCAAATACAATAAACATAGAAATTAAAAAAACACTTGTAAAAGCTTATAAATGGAGTAAAGGTAAGATAGAGCTAAAATTTGTCAGAAAATATCTTGTTTTCTTTGTGGTATTTGAAAATTTTGCTGGGTATAGCAGTCTGGGTTGGCATCTGTGATCTTTTAATTTCTGCAGAATATTTGTCTATTTCCTTCTGGCTTCTAGAGTTTTCCATTGAGAATATGGGTATAATTCTGATATGTCTGCTTTATATGTAGTTGGACTTTTTTCTTTGGTGCTTCTAATAATCTTTTAAAATTTTGTATGTTGATGTTTTCATTATTGTATGGCAAGGGGATTTTTGGTATAGTTACTTTGGTGTTCTGTAAACTACTTGTACCTCTATAGATCTGCCTGTCTTTCTTTAAATTGGGGAGGCTTTGCTCTAAATTTTTGTTGGATATATTTTCTGTCTGTGTAGCTGAAATTATTCGCTTCTTAGGTTTGTTATTTTCATAGTGTTCTAAATTTCCTGGATGTTTTGGGTTAAAAATTTGCTGAAGTTAACATTTTCTTTAACCATTTAACATATTTTCTCTATCATATTTCAACACCTGAGATTATTTTTTTCTATCTCGTTAATTCTGGGAACATGAAGATTCAAGAAGTTTGAGTTGGTAGGAGAGAAAGGTGAGCAATAAAAGAGATACCCACACAGTTTGAGCTAGCATGGGTTTAAGAAAAACCTGGTGCTGGAGAAATATACAAGAACCCATAAAGAGATCCCAGATAAGACTTCTAGCATTGCTGAGGAGAATCCCCAGACTAGTTTTCCCATGTAGTCATATTGGTGACTACCATTATTGTCATCCAGGAACCCATATCTGCTGATTGATGGAAACATATGCTGACATCCACAGCCAACTACTTGGACAAAGTCTAGGAGTTCAGTTGAAGAGAAGAAGGAGTTATTAGAGAAGCAAGGGGAAGTCAAGAGCATAATAGAGTAAAATCATAGTATAGCTGACCCAAAGATCCATGGACTTTGTACTGACAGCTGGAGAGCCTGCCTTGGACCAAGCTGTTAGTGGATTCCCAGGCTAAGGGATCTGGAATTATTCCAGTTACTTAAAATGTCTATTTAGGGCCCACGTCCTATGGTGGGATGTCTTGCTCAGTCTTAATACAGGGAGAAATGGATGGATCCTGCCTCAACTTGGTATGTCGGCTTGTGTTGACTAACAAGAGAGGCTTTACCACCTTTGATTATTGTATGGGGATGGGGTGAGTAAAGGAGGGAAGGGGAGAGGGGGATATTGGGGGAGACGGGCATGGCAGAGGAACAATGGAATGCAAACCAAATATTAATAATTAAAAAAAAATTTAAAAATCCATGGAGAGTGTGAGAACAAGAAATATCTGCCACAAGAGTGATAATTGTGAGAATCTAAGAAGCCTCTACTGAGAGCACTTCACATTTCGGAGAAACATCATTGAATGTCTTCTTCAAGTCTTGAGTGCATAAAAAAGATGTGTTCTATAACACTGTAGGGCAGAGGGAATTTTCACGTCATGTGTTTAGTTCAGTTTAGTGTATGTGACAAGGAGCATGGATGGGCCAGGTGCTGTCACTGAGAACAAACATGTCTCAGCCCAGACAGCTTTTACATATTCTTTCCTAGACTGGGCTGCAGGGGATGTAGTCTGATTAATGCAGTGAATACATGGCCTACAGCTGCAGATTTTTGGTCTACCACAAATGTTAGTGGGTGAATGTAGACTTATGAGAGGAGAGCTTGAGAGGAGAATAAGGAATTGCAGCATACGGGGAGAGAACAGAGTGACAAATGCTGAGCAGCAAGAAGCCCTTGGAAAATGGAAAACCCTAAGGCAAGGGGAAACCTGATTGTTTTACATTAAAAATTTATTATTATTGGCCATTATGTTCAGAAGACTGACTTTCAAATAATGATATTATTTTACTCTAAATGAAAATAAGAGCAGAGTGGGCAAGAGTGAACTTAGTGGAAGAGGAGACCAAATTCTTTATGTCTTATAACTCTCTACATGTAAAGTAGCATTTTCTTACCCATACACTGAATTACGCTTGAGTAATTACACATATATTATCTCTCTTTCTATTTCTCTCTGTGTGTGTGTCTGTTTCATCTTTCTATGTATATAAAATACATAAGTAACTGTTAACTAGACATCAAGTTTTGGTATTAGCCTATATTGCCATCTACCAACATGAGTTTTTTTTTTTTTTCAAATTTCAGTGACCTTGTTTAATAATGTATTCATTCACACACAAATGTGTCAGATTTTTCTAGGTATAAGAACATCTCAAAAGAGCAGGAATGTTCTTTGTGGTCAAAGCCTTTGTTACAGTGGACTAGAATGCAGCAAGTTATACAGAAGCTGAATTTAGGGGTTGACAAGATACCTCAAATAAACAAGGAAGATAATGAGAAAAAGGGGCTTGGGAAATGCTGCTGTGTTTAATAGCACTTGCTGCTATTCAAGAGGTCCTGAGTTTAGTTCCCAGCACCTATGTGAAGAGGCATTACCTTCTCAAGTAATTCCAATTACAGGGGATTTCATATACAATCCCTGGGCACCCAGCAATAAACTGGGCATCTGCTTCTGTATCTCAGCATAGAACACAAGATGAACTGGTGCTCAGGCTATTTTCTAATGGGCTTATATGACTTTACAAAACACTCGGGGTCTCCAAGGAGATGGACAAAATACATAGATCTTCCTTATGACTACATGTAATTAGGAATTAAGTTTATTGACTTCTCTCCTCCAGGCAAGTAGTAACAGATGTTGCTGATCTAAACAGTTGTCTTGTCCAAGTTCCAGGGCCTTGTTCATATTTGAAACTACCTTATTACCATGGAAACCATGCATGCTATTATTAAGAAACTGAGACACAGAAAACACAGTTTATTCCTCTTTCTTATACAAGTTACGAGTGACAGACAATCTGTATTTGCTTAACCAGGTATACTGCATTTACCATAGAGAATTTCACAGGTCTCTGCGGGTGTACAGGTGTTCTTTTTAAGAGATCATCATTTTAGTCATAAGGAACTTGAGAAAATATCTGTTTCAGAAACTGAACTCCAATGGATAGTTAAATCTGACACTAGAACTAAACTACCTACCTCTGGAGAAATTTTGAAAAATTCCAGGACTTTGCAATCCAGCTGCTTGACAGGAAATCATGTGTTTTCTGGAATACTGCTGCCACAACTCTTGAAAGGTATGGACAAGGCTTTGCATTCTCCCTTCCAATTCATCCTTAATTTAAAATGTTGGATTTTGAGGTTTATGGGTCCTTTGATAGGTAGTAGAACAAGTATTTATCCCTAGTGTGTGAAGTGGCTTACACTCTATATAGTCTCATTGTAATATAAAAACTTCACTCAATGGGAAAAAAAACAAGTTTTTTTTCTTGTACAGAACACACTTAAAAGACTTAAAAATGATCTGAACCTTTTTGATACACAGCTGAATAAGAGGTGAGTGAAACCCAGTCCCACAGACCAAGAGGAGACCTTGCTGATCTCCAAACCATAGCCCATGGACGCACCTCTGGCTCTCCAACTACACCCAGCTCTGCCCTAAACCAAATAAAGCTGAGAAAACACCTGCCAAGCCCAATACTCAGCAAAACACAGTATAGGGATATCCCACAAGCCAAACCCTGACCAATCTGCAGTCTGCATCATCACACACCTACAACTAGACGACCTGAAGCCTCCTGATACACAGCTGACTGAGAGCTGACTAAGATCCCACTAAGTGTTGCATAAGAACAACCCTATGACAAAGGGAGAAAAACAGGTCCTTGGCTTACAGCCAACTAAGAGCTGACTAAGAGCAGTCCCTGCAATTACTGGAGACACACAGTCTCTCTGGGCCCACAACTGACTATGAGCTGACCAAGAGCTGACTGAGAGTGAACTGAAAAAGCAATGGGCAGATGCCAGTGCAAGAATACCTATGACAATATAAAGATCAACAATAAACCACGAGAATAAGCTGGCAGTTCTATACCATCAAGACCTGAGCATAACAATTAATAAGAAAGAGAATGAAACAAACTTAAAAACGTTATAAACAACCATATAAACACAATAGTATTAAAAGAAGATATAAAAAACTCCCTAAAAGAAAATGCAGTACGGCAGTTTCTCAGAAAGCTGGGAATTAATTTATCCAAAATTTCAGCAATAACACTTTTAGGCATATACTCCAAAGACACATTCACACCCCAAAAGCATTAGCTCAACTATGTTCATAGCAGCATCATTTGTAATAGCAAGAACCTGGAAACAACCTAGATGTCCCTCAACTGAAGAATGGATTAACAAACTGTGGTACGTCTACACAATGGAGTACTACTCAGCAGTAAGAAAAAATGATATCCTAAAGTTTGCAGGCAAATGGATGGATTTGGAGAATATCCTCCTGAGTGAGGTATCACAAACTCAGAAAAATAAGCAGGGGATGTACTCCCTCATTAGTCATTGAATACAAGAGCTCAAGGCATAAATAAAAGATGTTGTTGTATATAAGAACTCAAGGCTAGAACATAGCTAAATAACAGTGCTTCAGTTCTGCATTGATCACCTTTGGCAGGGGTGTGGGTGAGGAAGGACTTGTTTCCTTAAGGGTGTGGTCACAGGGGGTTCAGTATTCTCCAGTAATTTAAGTAAATGAGCAGCATGAATGAGAGTTTCTGTGAATGGGGAGATCATAAAAGTGGGTATGAATCGGAGAGGACTGATAACTGAGTGTGATGGGGGGTAAGATGCAAAATTTTATATATATATATAATAAATATATATCTCATCCACCATAATAAAGTAGGCTTCATTCAAGATATGCAGATATGGTTCAACTTACAAAAATCTGTGAATGTCATACATCATATAATGAAACAAACAAAAAAACATACGATCATTTTTTTTTTGGATGCCTAAAAAGTCTTTGACAAAATTCAACACTTTTTTTTAATCATAAAAGTCCTGGAAGGGTCAGAAATACTGGGAAAATATCTAAATATAATAAAGGCAGTATACAGCTAACTGAAAGCCAAATAAAACAAAATAGATAAAACTCAAAGCAATTCCACTAAAATCAGGAACAAGACAAGTCTGTTCTATCTCTCCTTATTTATTCAATATAGTTTTTGAAGTTCTAGCTAGAGCAATAAGAGAACAAAAGGGGACTAAGTGGATACAAATTGTAAAGTAAGATGTCAAACTATCTATATATGCAGATAATATGACCATTTACATTCTACTAGGGAACTTCTACAGATGATAAACATCTTCAACAATGTAACAGGGTGCAAGATTAACTCAAAAAATAAATAAAAGGTCAAAAAAGAATAAGGGAAACATCACCCTTTATAACAGCTGTAAATAGCCTTAGATATCTTGGTATAACTCTAACCAAAGAAGTAGCACATATTTGACAAAAAACTTTAAGTCACTGAAGAACAAAATTGAAGAGGATATCAGAAAAGAGGATATCAGAAGAGGATATCTCATGCTCCTGGATAGGTAGGATCAACATAGTAAAAATGGCAATTCTACCAAAAGCAATCTACAGATTCAACGCAATTCCCACCAGAATCCCAACACGATTTTTTTTAAAGACTTTGAATAAACAATACTCAGATTCATATGAAATAATAGGAAACCCAGAATTGCCAATTTTATTGAGAATCCTGCTTAATAAAAGAACTTCAGGGGGAATCACCATCACAGACTTCAAGCTATATTATAGAGCTACAGTAATAAAAACAGCCTGTACTAGAATAAAAACAGATATGTGGATCAATGGAATAAAATTGAAGACCCCAACATTAACCCACACACCTATGAAAACCTGATTTTTGACAAAGAGGCCCAAAATATTCAATGGAAAAAAGATAGCATTTTCAGCAAATTATGTTGACATAACTGGATGGTAGTGTGTAGAAAAATGCAAATAGATCTAAGCCTATCACCCCACACAAAACTGAAATCCACATGGGTCAAAGATCTCAACATAAACCCAGCTACACTGAACTTGATAGAAAAGAAAGTGGGAAATACCCTCCAATGCATTAGGACAGGTGACCACTTCCTAAATATAACACAGTGGCACAGGCACCCCACCAAACAATAAGTGGGACTTCCTGAAACTGAGAAGCTTCTGTAATTCAAAGGACACAGACAAATTGACAGTCTACAGAATGGGAAAATATCTTCATCAAATCTACAACTGAAAAAGGACTAATCTCTACAATATATAGAGAATTCAAGAAACTAGAGCACCAAAACCTAAATATTCCATTAAACTATGGGGTTCAGAGCTAAAAAGGGAATTCTCAAGAGAAAAAATACTAATGGCTGGAAGGCACTTAAAAAATTGTTCAATATTTTTAGCCATCATAGCCTTGCAAATCAAAACAACTTTGAGATAGCACCTTACATCTGTCAGAATATCTAAGATCAAAAACACAGATGATAGCCTATGGTGGAGAGCATGCAGAGCAAGGGGAACAATCCTCCATTGTTGATTGGAGTCTAAACTTGTACAGAACTATGGAATGCAGCATTGCAGTTCCTCAGAAAACTGGGATCAACATCCCCTAGGCTTCAGCAGAACCAAAATTTGGCATATAACCAAAGGACTCATATTCTTACCTCAAAGGCATTACCTCAACTATGTTCATAGCTTCATTATTCGTAGTAGCAAGAACCTAGAAACAACCTAGATGCCCCTTAACTGAAGAATGGAGTAATAATCAGTAGAATGAAAAAAATGATATCCTAAAATTTGCAGGCAAATGGATGAATCTGGAGAATATCCTCCTGAGCAAGGTATCACAATCCCAGAAAGAGGAGGAGGAGATTTACTTACTCATTAGCGGACTTTTTTTTTTTTAAAGATGTCATTGTATACAAGAGCTCAATGCTAGAACATAACTAAATGACAATGTTTCACTTCTACACTGATGGTCTCTGGCATGGGTGTGGGTGAGGAAGGACTTGTTTTCTTTAAGGGTCTGGCCACAGAGAGTTTAATTATGCTCCAGTAAGTATATGAGCAGTAAGAATGGTCTTTTTTGTAAATGGAGAGATCATAAGAGTAGATATGAAACTGAGAGGACTTATAACTTAGTTTGATGGTGTACATGATGTAAAAATCACCAAATTATATATATATATATACATATATATATATTACATCCTCAATTTTGCAGGCAAATGAATGGATTTGGAGAATATCTTTCTGTGAGAGGTATCACAAGCCCAGAAAGATAAGCATGGGATATACTCACTTATAAGTAGCTTTCAGACAAAAAGCAAAGAATACAAAAGTTGCACATCACAACTTCTGAATCACTTGGGATCAGATGGCACTTAAGAGAGACATCCAGAGATTTCCCCATAGAAGATAAAATAGAGAAGATCTAAGCAAATTGGGAGCATAACCATTTTCAACCAAGAATAGGTATGAACAAATCATGAGAGTTGAAGATGGTTGAGTGGGAGGAGGGACAGAAAGGGAGAAAAAAGAGATGGAGAGCTTAATAGAGGAAGCCAATGTGGGGTTGGCATGAGACCAGGTGCTAGGGAAACCTCCAAGAACTCAGGATGTCCCTGGCTAGGTCTCCACCCAATAGTGAGACCCTGATGACTAACAAAGCTAACAGTCATGGTTTGCTTCATGTTCACTGTGAAAATTTGTGTAAAAAAAATTATGTGGAGAAAAATTGAGAATGACAATGATAATAATAAACACAAAATTCTAAAACTACTTTTAAAAGCATCTTAAAGGAGTGGAAAGGTGAGAGATATGAAGAGAGGTAGAAAAAGGAATAGTTGCCTTAACACTGGTCATAGAGGAAGGCCAAGAGTTCTCTTTTAAGATCATTCTCCACTTTTGCACAGCATCTTTGAGCAGTCACCTCCAGATCTCTGTCAGAAGAATTGATTTTCTATAAGTCTACGGGACAAAGGGAGGTTTTACATGTGCTTACTTCAGTATAGTGTAAGTGACAAAAATCATGGAGGTTCCAGGTTTTGTAAATTGAGAGTGTCAAGCACACAGCACAGAGGGTTCCTGTACTCTCTGTCCTGGAGTTAGCTTCAGGAGATCCATGCTGTCTAAGGCTGTGAGAATCTGGACAAAAGCTGAAGCCTGTGTCCTAGCAAGACAATGAAGATACCATGACTTGTCAGTAGATGAGAACTCAGAGTATAGATGTCGTCTTCTAAGATAGAAGCTTAAGAGGTGGCTAAGCTTTTGTGTTTGTAACCCAAACTCAAAATAGAGAAGGGAGCAAAAATTAGATTATTTTGTACTCAAATTTTATTCTTATTGTTCATTATTTTCTCTCAACTGGTGTTCATAACTATGAAAGGTTGCACATCTAAATGAAAGTCAAAAGGATGGCCTAGCATGATGTGTTACTGGATCAATACAAGTGCTGTTGAGGCTGCCATGCTGACTTCAATTCACAGATTTGACTTTATGGAATTAGAGAAAAAGATTTTTATATCTAACCTTAATGTATGTGCAGTAGCATTCATTTCTTATCCATGCACTGATACATGCAGGAATAAACATAAATTCTCTCTTCTACATATATCTAAAATGCAAAAGTAATTATGAATTAGATATCAAACTGTGACTTTAGCATACTTTATTATCTTTGAACATGAGATACCTGGAAATCACTGCTTTGTATCATTAATTAATTAATTAATTCATTCATTCATCAACAGGCATCTGAGCCTTTTCTAAGCACTGAAACTTCCCAAAGCAGTAAGGGCATTCTGTCCTTTCAAACTTTTGCTGCAATTGACCAGAGGCAGACATGCATGTAGAAGGTGAATTCAGGGTTTGACAGGGACCACAAAGGAGAAAAGGAAGTAAATGTGAAAGGAGGGTTGGCAGATGACCCAGTGTTTAATAGTACATGTTTCTCTTCCAGAGAACCTGAATTTGCTTCTTAGCAAATATGTTAAGAGGCTTCACAAGGTTACCAAACACTAGCTCCAAGGGACTCCACACAGTCCCTAGGCATCCACAACTCAATTTGCAACTTCTTTGTAGTTGTAGCATGGTAACTCAGCTACTCTAGTATTCATACACTTAGTCAACTGTTCTGACGGGTTTGAGAGGCTTTACAGGAAATGAGGGAACCCAAGGCACGTGACAGAGGCCATAATTCCTGATGATGACTCTGTGTACATAGAGATTACAGTTTAACAAATTCTCCCCTGATGAGAAACAGTAACAGATGGTGTTCATCTGGACATCTGTCCTATTCCAGTGTCAGGTCCTTGTTCATATTTGAGGCTATGTGTCACCAAGGCAGCATTCACTACCAATGTGTACTTGTTTCAGGAAACAAGACACAGAAAGTAAGATGACATCATCTGTCACACAGGCTATGGGAGATAGAAAAGCTATCTGTGTATAGTCACGTATTCAGTGTCTTCACCCTGCAGCCTTCTAAAGTGTATGTGGTGAAGGAGCTGTAATAAACAGCTTGAAGAGATTTCTAATATGTGAAATAAAAGCAAATGGAGAGTTAGATTTGACTCCAGAAGTAGACTACCAACCTCTGGATAATTTCTCCCTTATTTCTGGAATTCACAGCCTACATACTAGAGAAAAAATTATGTTTTTTGTAATGCTGCCATCACTTCTTTAGAAAGGCAATAAACAGGGTTTAGCTTTGAACCTTGCATAAGATCCCACACCTGACTCAGGGTCTCTCTGCTCAGGAATTCACTGATTTCAAATAACCTTAGCAATTGTCTCTTATATTACCTCATTACTCTTTAGAGAAAGAATACATTTGGGTATTGGTCTTAGATCCTTAGTATTAGTTAGTGGTCTCATATGGAGAAATTTAGAGACCTAAATATGTCATTCAAATCTACTAGACACATCTGTGCTTTCTTTTTGTATTCCAGCAAGTTCTTGCTCACTACCTTCTACCAGTCATACTTGACATTGAAAATATTCACCTGTGATTTACAAAGAGATAGATCAGTTTAAAACTCTGTTTGTCCTTTTAGAGGACCACAAGTTCTGTTTTCTGCACATCTACCACATATTGAAAACAATCTGTAATTCTGTTTCCAGAATCTCCAATGCCATCTTCTGGGATTTCAGGGTATCCTTGTATTTCACATATATACACTTTGTAAAAATAATGATAATCCCCAAAAGAAAGAAAGCAAGGAAGAAATAAAGGCAGGAAGAAAAAAACAGCAACATTAATTTTAGGAAATATCTTGCATGGCTCTCATCAATGCAAGACAGAACATTCACAGACCAAGATATATATTTTTTTCTATTTCAAGTTCACATTTAACCCACATTTTTTCTTTCCTAGATTGTTCTGTGACTTATACTTTGAATTTGAAGATCCATAACTCATACCACTTTGCATCAAACACCTGGGAAGATTTGTCCTTGTTATGATCTAGTCTGCTCATTTAACAGAGTGGCAGGTCCACTTCTGGTTTCATGTGTGAGGTTTCTGCACACACACAAGCTCTGAGGATAGTTTATGGGTGCATCTCAGGAAAGCTATATAAAAAGCTTTATTCTGTTTTATCTGTAGGAGATCATTAAACATCAATGACTGGATGGCACTTTCCCAGGCTCAGCCAAGGTTATCATTATAGCAGGAGGTTCACAGTTCTTAGATGCAAAGCAGTCATGGCTACTGAGGTCCAAAAGAGATGATGGGCATCTGCTTTAGATTCCAGGTCTTTTATATCAATCTCTCCAGCTCATCTCACACATGAAACAAACTGTTTCTCCCACACAGCACAGAAGACCCAACATCATGGAGTACTAATGTCCTTAATCATCTGACTGTGAATCACCTTCTGCCTGCTACTCTAAGGACAAGGATTAGAGGTGAATTTAGAAAGACCAACACCGGATAAATCCGGCCTTTATGAAGGTGAGAGATCCCACAACAGAACATTATCTTTCTGTGCAGCACTGCTATCCAAGGCCAACAACACAAGCAACAATTTCATCCCCATGGAGGCTGAGAAGTACCGTAACCTTAAAGCATGTACATGAGTGTCAGAACACAAATGATCTATAAAGGATACATTATTGAAGCCACTCAGAAAGTGACAGGTTGACATTATCAGAAGGAAACTGGACAATTTGTCAACTTATTCAGTGTGACAAATGACACAGAGTCTTATGAGTTTGTAAACTGGAAAGGAATAATTGCTACCTGTGATGACCAATTCAGCCTGGATGTTACTTGTGTGTATTTTTTGCTTCATAATGGCTATAACAACTTATATATAGAGAGGTAGATATGTGACACTCAGCAAAATTTGGTTATTGACACTGACCCACCACACAGATTACCTAGACTGCCCAAAGAATCTTGTCCTGGCCCAATCACATGAAGCTAGAACAATCATTAATGTAAAATGGGCTGGAGGTTTTCTACTTTCTAGACAAGCTCAGAGTGATGGAGACACTTGACATTTAAGACTCAGGCTCATCCACACATGAGAGTTATGTGGGTTTTTGTGTGTTGTGCAAGTGATACATCACAGGCTTGTTTATGCTGTATGAGTATACTTCTATGAATATGTTCCCCAGCTTTGATTGAGACATGCTCAGGAAAGGTAACAGTACTAGAGTCTTCTATACACAAAGATTTTCAAGTTTCTTGGCAGGTATCATAGGTGGTTTAGAATCTTATCATCATATACCTCTAAAATAATCATTTGTATCCAGAATTAAACCTCAATATCTTCTAAAATTAGTCCTCTTACTCAACTGCATAGTACTTTTGGCTTATCAATGCAGAGCCCCACATATGGTGCCAAGTGTTCTTTATCTCCAACATCATTTCTAATACTTGCAAGCATTATATCTCATTTGATATAAACTCAGCCACTGGCATTCATAGGACCAAAATGAAAAACTATGTGTCTTAAGAGGTAGATTCTTCAAAACAACTTTGAGATACCACTTTATATCTATCAGAATGGCCAAGATCAAAAACACACATGATAGCCTATGCTGTAGAGGATGCAGAGCAAGAGGAACACTTCTCCATTGTTGGTGAGAGTGTAAACTTGTCCAGCCACACTGGAATGCATTATGATCTTTTCTCAGAAAACTAGGAATCAATTTCCCCAAGGATCCAGCAATATCACTGTTGGGCATATACCCTAAAGAAACATATTCATACCCCCAAAGCATTAGCTCAACTATGTTCATAGCAGCATTATTTGTAATAGCAAGAAACTGGAAACAACTTTGATGCCGTTCAACTAAGGAATGGATTAACACACTGTGGTACATCTACACAATGGAGTACTACTCAGCAGTAAGAAAAGATGATATACAAAAATTCACAGGCAAATGGATGAATTTCGAGAATATCCTCCTGAGTGAGATTTCAGAAACCCAGAAGGACAAGCAGGGGATGTAGTCACTCATTAGTGAACTTTAAGCAAAAGTATTCTTATTTCATTGAAAGATGATGGGAAACTAAAGTGATTTAAAACACATACACACACACATAAAGACACAAAGAGGCAGAATCTTGAAATTATAGCATCAAGCCAGGGATGGGGGTGAAGCCTTGGTTTTATGGATAGACAGAGAAATTAATTCCTACCATGCTTTATTGGCACAACAAATCTTATCCTCTCATGATATTACAGCTATGATTTCTTTTCTTCAACTTCTTTTTCTGATTTTTATTGGATCCCTGTGGACTGATATTGAAATGTAAAGAGGAGTATACTCTGTGGAAGGAGGAACATCTCAGCCACAGTCTTTATTTAAGCTCAAGTAGATTTTTCTGTCACTAACACATACATTCCTGTTGCCCCTTTGCCATCAAAATCTCTGTGATGCAGAACTCTGAGTCATCCTTATATTTCTTTACCCCAAACACAGAGTCTTATGTGTGATTGGTCAGAATGTGCATGTAAAGTCACATACATTAGTGTTTTTTTTCCTTTTGTTAAAGCAGACAGGACTTCTCTGTGTATCCATAGATGCATAGAAAATTGCTCTGTAGACCAGGCTGACCTAGTTCTAAGAGATCTACAATTCTCTGCCTGTTGAGTTCTGGGATTAAAGGTATTTACCATCATACATAGATTTATCCTGTCCTTTGAGTCTCAAGATAATTGCCTGAGGACTTTTCTCTGAAATTTTCTGAGCACAAGGTTCCTTCTGAGAATGCCCTCCATCCAGATTCACACTACTTCCAGCTCTAATCCATGGCTTCCCAGAACAAATATAGAACCCAGTATAGAAATCTAATACAATAGAAAGAATTAAGTCTTGAAGAGCAGTGACCAGGATGACAGGCTCTGTCATACTGCATTGAATCTATCCAGGGGAATCACATTTGGTTTCTTGACCATGCTTTCTGTAGCACTAGTCATGGGATTGCAGTTTCCCAGTGAACTTTAGTGGTTGATAGCAGGGCACATACTCAATTTTTAAAATTGTTTTCCTGAGCCATGACCTAGCTGACTGCTTTTAATCTCAGTCCCTGCTGACCTTGAGCTCTCTCCCTAATGTATGTTCTGACCTACTGCCTCTTTCATTTTTCTGAGAACATCATTATTCATGGGGACCATCACAGTTTTCTTCCTGAAAACATCTCCTATAGGGGTAGAAAAGAGTACCAGCAGGGAATAATCTAGAAAAGGGAAAAGGTGACTGAGAAAGAACAAAGAGGACAAGTGTCTAGCCAGCACATAATGCCAGGATGTTGCCTTGACACTCTCAATAGGAAAATGCAGCCCACAGTGCTTTCAAGGAAACACAGGTCTCCTTTTCTAAACCACAACAATTGAAACTCCTTACACAATTGTTCCAGTGCTTCTCTAGTAGATCATTAATTTGACTGTAGAAATTAGTGATAAAGAATTGATATTCATTTTTAGTGCTCAGTCAGTCTCATTTCATCCATTAGAGATATTTCTGTCAAATTCCTGAAGGGATTAAAAAATAACCAATTCACAGAGCATTGAGAACACATGATAGACTGGGTGTCTGGTTGTTCAGCTTGGTCTCTGTGTTCCAAAAAACAGGCATGATGGAGGCTACCTTTTTGGTACATACAGACCCAAGGCATAACACAGCAGGTGTCAGCCCTGTGATGAGCCATTGTTCTCCTAGGGCATGGTGATGCTTATCAGCATTGTTGCTCAATGTATTTATTGTAGGAGAAATATAAAGGGAAGTTGAGAGGGATGCAAGGAAACACTGAGAGTAGATGTGATTTAGCAGTGCCTTGGACATAGACTTCACAAATAACAGCCTATAGGACCAGTGAGGTGCTCCTGTCTGAGAAAAATCACAGCCCAGAAGGAGTAAGAACAGCAGAGCCTGAATTCTGTGTTGGAGCTGAGAATCTTTTCCTCAGAGCTAGGACAGCAAGCGAGACGATTGATGGAG
>PVIH01024508.1:10499-22692 GCA_004025045.1 Sigmodon hispidus | reverse complement strand
ATGTATGTGTGTGTGTATGTGTGTGTGTGGTGTGTGTATGTGTGTGTGTGTGTGTGTGTGTGTGTATGTGTGTGTGTGTCTCGTGGCGGTGGCTGGTGCTCAGTAGGGGCTGTGGAAATGTTGCTTCCTGTAGCTGGTTCTGAAACCCAGGGCTGTACCCATCGTTCCCCCGCAGCAGGACAGGCAGGACCCCAAGGAAATCTCAGCAAGCAGCCTCACTGTGGGAAAGAGAAAAAGAAAATATTCTAACTCTGAAAGCAAATGTCAGAGGCTTGGGAGGATCTCTAAAAACAAACTGCGTGAAATGAGAGGAAAGAAACAGGAGAAAAAGGAGGGCATGGGGAGCGACGTTTAAAATCTGGGTTGTACACACAGAAATCGAGCTTTCTTTTCTGAAATATAAGGAGGTCGGGCTGCACTGGATGTTGCCTTGTCTGGATGCTGGAGCTGGGCTTCTGTCCCACCAGTACACCCAGACCTCTGCATAGACACTCTCCCAGTCCTTATATCCCCAGCCCTGGCACATTGCCCCTGCCCCACTCAGGCACTTCTGCAAACTGATGACCCTGGGGGCTTCAGGAGGCGACACTGAACCAGACAATCTGATGCTCAGGTCCAATCAGCTCTGGGATTCTATGATAGCTTCAGCTGAGGCTTCACTTCTGCAGGGAGACCACCTTTCTTGACCACCTGGGACAAAGTAGACATGGTGGTCCTGTTTTCCTCCTTCTTCATCCCTCCCAGGAGATAACAAGAGTGTCTTCGTTGGCTGCCTGTGGCAGTATTTGAATAAGGACTGTTCCTGCACCTCTGCCCTCTCCCTTGGCAGGGGGAACCCCTTCAGCACCACCCAGAGTTAGGAAAAGCCTTGTTCCCCATAAAGGCTACAGGGCTGGGCTGGAGGAACATCCAGGAGGGCTGCTTCCTGCTTCTCCATAAGCTGACAGTGTAAGACCCCACCTTGACCTAAAGACCTCATTGGCTTGTCTTTTAAACACAGCTTGGGACAGGCCACACACAGGGCCATGCATATTACTAAAGCATTGTGAGGCCAAGTTCTTCATACCAACGGTTACCTGTCTGTCTGTCCCTCTACCCCCACCTCCTCTTGCAAAGTTTCTGGGTAGACCTGGAGTATACAATCTCGTTTGCCTACTAGTGTGTTAGTTCATGGGAGTAGCCCTTCAAATGATCTCATTTCCGTGGTAGGGTTAGGGTGGGATTGCTTAGACTCCAGTTAACTCAGATGCTCCTCTGAGTTGTGACAGCCAAATGGCTAGGTAATGGAATTTGATCCCATGTCCTTCTGAGTCCAGAGGCCACGTGATTACAGAAAACAGAGACTCTTTCCTCCCTGCCCCACTGGGTAACTGAGAACGTTTTTTTTTAAAAAAAGGGAAAAAATAGGTGTGATAGTTAATTACCTCATTGCTATGTCAAAATGTGTGACAAAGGCCACTTGAGGAAGGGAGGGTTGGTTTTGTTCTCAGTTCAAAAATATCTATCTTGGGGAAGACACAGCATCAGAGTGTGAGGCAGAGGGTCACAGCCTCATTCCTTACATCCTAGCTCACCCTGATTTGCTCCCCGTGCCTAGTGCTACACATCTCTGGATTAGGAAAGGATCTTGTGGGAGACAGGAGAGGCTTAGACTTTTCTGAGTGGTGGGGCTATGTTTACAAGGGGCACTAAAGCCTTTGAAGAGATCTCAGCTCACCAATCCAGGCCATGAGCTCCCCGGGTCCTCATTAAAGAGCTAGTAGTTTTGGCTCTAAGGCTGGAGAGGACAAGCAGGTAAATCAGCAAATATATAATCTTTATACATTTTCTGGGGAGATGGAGCAGCAGTTAGGAGCCCTGGCTGCTCTTGCAGAGGGCCCGGGTTCATTTCCCAGCACCCAAATGGCAGCTAACAACTGTCTGTAGCTTCAGTTTCAGCAATCCGACACCCTCTTCTGACCTCCGTGAGCACCAGGCATGCATGCAGGCCAAGCCCTCATACACATAAAATAAAAAACACTTTTATTAACATTGAGAATTTCATATATGCATAAAATATATTTTGATAATAATCACCCTCTTTCTGCCCCCTAATGCCTCCCAGATTCTCCTTTTATCTACCAAATGTAGCTTTCTTTTCTTTTTTTCAATAACCCAGAGTTCAGTTTTATTGCCCACATACTCTTGAGTGTGAGGCCATTCACAGGGAGCATGGCCGATACACCAGGAGCCGCATATTCTTGAAGAAGGTTGACTGCCTATCCCAGAAACCATCAGCTGTCAATAATCCTCAGCCAGGAGTGGGGGCTTAGCAAAACTTCTGCTACTTTTTTTTTTTTAAAGTTAAATATATAAAATAAATCTATGTTGCCAAAGAAGGGTCTATGCACCATAGAAAGGCATTCCAGCTATGAGTGGTAGCAGCCTACACATATAAGCTGCTTTTTGTACTCTGCATTCAGAGGCAAGCACACAGCCCTTTGAAGGAGAAGGAACAGACAAACAAGTGTTCCTGGTGAGCAGGTTTCTAATTCCAGCTATTGCAGGAGCTGAGGCAGAAAAGCCACAGGTTCAAGGCCAATCTGGGCTACAGAGTGAGTTCAGCATGGACAACTTCCTGAGGTCACCTTTCAAAATTTAAAAATGGAAAGTCAGCTGGATGGGCCTCTCTCTGCCTTGGAGTGTTTGCCCAGCAGATACATGCCTCAGGGCTCAATCCCCAGGATACATCAAACAAACAAGGTTTGAGAAAAAAATATAAAAGGTCACCCAGAGCAAAGAGATACACACATTTACAGTTTTGAAGGTTTTGCTTTCAAACATGAAGGGCTTAGCCAGTGACCATGTGGTGACCATGGGAATGGGGCCTGGGAGTTGCTGGGGAGCATCTTCATAATAAAGTGAAGATATGATCTCTCCAGGGTATGGCTGAGGGGAAAGGGTTTTATTGTACTTACATGAGAGAGTAGAGTAGATGCATCTGTAAGAGCCCAGATGAGCCAGGAGAGAATGTAGCGAACTGAACATGGCCATCAGAGAGAAATGGGCTGGGAGTGGGGTGGGGTGGGGCTACTAGAGAGGAGGACTTGGGGGGGGGACCAAGAGGGAGCACAGCTCAAATGGCAGAGTTATGTAGGCATGAGAAGCTGGGAGAAGCTGCAGAAGTTTAGGGTGGGGTGTGGGGTAAGAAGAGTTGAGAGAAACCATGGGTACTGAGTGAGTCTGGGGGCCAGCAGACACTTTGGTATGCTACTAAGCACCACAGTTAGCCATTTCGTCCTAGTTTCTTTTAGACTTGACCAGGTGGAGCATTGAGTGATGTATAGCCAGGAAGGCTGTGTCATCCCTGCATCGATATGTCCTGCCAGGGTCTCTTGCATGATTACACATCTGCTGTTACCTTTGAGCAGCCATAACAGGCTTGGAAAGAGGCATGGGAATAAGGCTCAGGATGGGGTTTCTGCTCCTAGTGTCTACTTTGCTGGGTGCGGAAGGCCCAGAGGACCATGCCCAAGAGGAACTGCACAGCTCGCTGTGTCTTGGTGGCTGAGATCAGCATCCTGAACTCCTTCCACAGCATCCATTTCTTTTGTTCTCTTTTCTTCTCATCTCTACTGGTGAACTCAGGCCTCGGAATGTCTTCCTGACTGCAATGCATCTTGGGAAATCCAAGACAAAAAGGCCATTAAAATAAAAGACATACTGCCTGTGCCGTGGCAATGGGATAACACAGGGCCTCATTCTGAAGAAAATTGAAAGGATCCCGCTCCCCACAAAAGGCACCATGGGAGATTGGAGATGATGTAAACTGAGAACAGTGAGAGATGGGGTTTGGGGGCATTGTGTTGAGCTACTGGAATGCTTGGAACACAACTAGGAGGAAAGGGTTAGGTGTGGGATGGATCATGGTTTTGATTGGATCTACCAGATCAGTACTAAAAGTAATTGCTAGAAAAAGCTTCCATGCGGTTCTTTCCAGTATCTAGACAGTTGGGTGACTGGTTGACCACAAACTCTGACCTGTTCTAGAGTTAACATTGCCTTAGACTTGTCTGGAGTTATTAGCTGGTGGTGGTTTGCCTCCTGGTTTGTTGGAAGGAGTCTGGCAATGCACTGCTAGATGCTGGGAGCCCCCAGGAGCTCAGCAAGTACCTGAGACCACAGGGATGATCGTGTCGTGGTGGTTGGTGGTAATGATGTTCTTGGGTATACCTGTCTGCCTCTCTGAACCTTTCTTATAAATATATATTATAAATTTAAGCCTCTTTTGCATATATGGATGCATGTGTATGCATATATTAATTTCTCAAAGCGATTTAGGAGCTGAAATAATATCATGCATATAAATTGCATCATGCAGTGTACCTGACACATAGTAGGTGTTCAAGAAATGAAGTGATATTATGAATAATTACATGGTTATTGGACTTCTACAAGGTTCAACAATTGCTAAAATCCCAGCTATGAGGATCCCAGAAGCCTGACACCTCCCTGCAGCCCTAACTGGCCTTTCAAATGATGAATTGGACTCTTAAATATTTAAGCAGCCTTGGCTGTTCTGCATTAAAAGTTAATAAGTCTCAATGGAGCCTCTGTCAGGTGAGTTTAACATCCTGCTGTGGACCCACGGCAACACCCAGCGGCTCGAGGTAGGAATGATTTTCAGATGGGGCAATTCTGCCTTAGAATACTTGCTGGACTCTCTTTCTTTGCAGGGTCTTCCACCTTCTCCCTGCCAGACAGCATTCCCAGAGCCCCAGCCCTTCGTGATGACTTGCTCTGATCTGGGTTACTATGGGTTCTGCACTGGTGGGCATGTTCACCCACACCTTTGCCCCTGCCGTGGGTGCACACTGAAATTAGGAGCAGATGGGGCTGTGCAGAATCAGGAGGCCTGGGAACCAGGGAAAGGAACCGGTGGGCTCCCCTGGGGTCTGTTTACTGCAGGTCCCACCAGGTGATCTTTGACAGGATAAAAATGTCCTTTGGTTCTCTTTATCTCGCTCAGCTGGTGCTTCTGGGAAAGAAACACTTGACATTCAGGTTGTAGAGAAGACGGAAAAACACAAACATGAGAGGTGTGTGTGATATTCAGCGGCAGATAAAGGATGGAGAAACTGCAGGGGGCCCTTGAGATGAGCCAGGTGAGGACCAGCCTGGGATAGCTGAAGGTGTTACTTTACCCTCCACCCTCCTCAGCTTCCATCTCTTTAGATAGTGGTGCCCTGTGAAACGCAGAGGCTGCCACTCCCTTCCAATCCTGCACCCTCCCCTCTGCCATCTCATCCCTCTGCCCTGCTGAAGAGAACCTCCCGCCAAGCACCCACGAGGCTTTCCTTTTATCCCCTTTCTTCCCTGAGAGTAGCTGCTTTTGGCTGATTGTGGGGTTATGGAGCAGGGTGCTTTTTATCAGTTTCAAGTCATCCCACACTGGTGGACAGGACACCATGAAGGCTGGGGGTGCTGACTGCTCTGGGACCCAAGGTGGGTCTTTGGTCCTGACCAGAGTCTTGAAATGTTCTACCCCAAAGCAAGAGGCCAACCATGACAACACTGTCATTATCCGGGAACCATGAGCAGAGATCTACTGGCTGGGGGAAGCATAGACCGTCTAGTTTGGATCAAAGGACTAGATCTGTCTCCCTAGAAGGGGTACCACTGTGTCCAGCACGGTATAGCCCTTCGCTTTGAAACAACGTCACTGGCATATATTGCTAAACTGCTTGAGCTCAAATCCCAGCTTCGCCATTTGTAAACTGTGACTATGGGCAACATGTATCACTTCCCCAGACCTCAGTTTCCTCACCTAAAATGGGGAGTCAGCGTCGTAGCCAAACTCCTAGTGTCACTGTGGGGACTGACAGCGACAGCCCTTACTGTGCTGCATAGCAGCTGCAGTGACAGCTTCTTAAATTTCTGTGGTTTTGATAACAAGACCATTCAGGAAAAGACTTGCTAATGCATGTGCCCATAGACAAGCGTACATTTCCTGGCTGCTTCAGAAAGAAGCACAGACGGAGAACTCACCGGCTTCTCATCTGGATCTATTTGGGACTTAATGCACAATTCTACAAGCCTATTTTTGTCTTTTTTTTTTTTTTAATGCTGGGGATCAAACCTGGGGCTTTGATCCACATCATTCCAGCCTTGTATGTATGCATGCATGCAGGTCTGGAGGTATGTATGTACTCAGGTGTGTATCTATGCTGGTGTGCAGGTATAAGTAAGTGAGGGCTCACTGAAACCACTGAGCTAGACGGCCCCATGGGTAGAAAGCAAGGTTACTGGGGGTTCATTACTGCCAGGCTGTCTCTTGGGGGCAGAGAGAACTGCACATGGCAGAAAGAACCTTGGCAGCTTTTGTTTTATTTTGTTTTTGGTGTTTTGAGACAGGGTCTCTCTGTGTAGCCCTGAGTATCCTGGAACTCACTCTGTAGACCAGGCTGGCCTTGAACTCAGAGCGATCCACCTGCCTCTGTCTCCTGGGTGCTGGAATTAAAGACCTGCACCACCACTACTAGACTGAGTCTTCGCCAGCTTTAAGGGGATAGGTAGCAATGTTGTGGGGGGGGGGGCGGCGTGTGAGCCAGAACAGCCTGGGAGCTATGGTGAGGACTTTGATCTGTTGTAGGCTTGAATTAGTCTGGAAGTAGATGCCTCCATGGAAATAGTTGGCCATAGGGGGAGGGTAAGGGAATGAATGATTCTTCCTGACCAATACATTCATAAGGGAACTCTTAGTTTAGGTTTTTGTTTACTGGATAGCAATCCTTCTTTATACCCAGTCAGAGTCCATCCTGAGTTGAGCCAGACTGTCACTTAAGACTTTGCTAGCAGTACTGCCTGTTAGGACTCTGTCTTGGCACCTGGAGCCACATCTGGCCCCGCCCTGAGTTCTGCCGTCAAGCTTCCCATCACTGACCTCGCTATCTCCTTCCCCATTCCGCTAGAGGGTGTGCTTCTCACCCCCCCTTCTCTCTTCTCTCCTCCCTCTGTCTTCCTCTCTATTTATTCATCTCTTCTTTCTTTCTTCATAATGACAAAGTCTTTTCACATAGACCCAGTCTAAGTGTCTCACCGCCTTCCACCAAGCCCACGTGGGGCATGGGGCCTCTTTCCATCCATGACCATCCACCAGCCACACCAGGTAAACATGATATTATAATGTAACACTGCCATTTGCGGCTCCTGTTTTGGACTTAACAGCATGTGTTTATTTATTTTCTTACTTATTTTATTTTGTCTGAGACAGATCTTGCTTTGAAGCCCAGACTGGCTTCAAACTCCCCATTATCATGCCTTCTCCTCCTGAAAGCTGGAATTACAGGTGTGTGTACCTGTGCAAGGGTATTTGAGTATTTTTCTCTCAGCTTGAGTCTCAATTTTGCCATCTGCTAAAGGATGCCATGATTCCATATGACCGCCATCTCTGCTTCTAAACCTCTAAATTCATGAACAGAAATGGCGAGAAAAACGATGCACTCCTTGAATAAAACTAACGCCCCTTTAACTATTTCCTCACTCTTTCCAAGAGCCCAGCCCTGGGGTCCTTCCTCTCCAGTGTGTGGGCACTGGCTGCCTTTCTATCCCTGGGTCTCCATCACACTGACCAGGTCCTTCCTGATTTTTAGAACCTTAAAGATCAGAGAGCAGGAATTGATCTGTTTTCCTGTGCCTCCCAGAAGACCCTGGGCAAATGATTCCAAAAACTGTAGTAGCTCACCTCTGTAAGTCAATATCTCAGGGTGGGGGACTCGGCATGGGGAGAGGGGAGCTGTAACAACACAGCCAATCCCATACATAGGTTTTCCAGCTCAAGGCAAGATCTGCAAATGTTTGTAGATCCGTGTCTGGGCTATTCCTGTGTGTGCACAGATTGGTTTGCTAGAGCACTGTAAAAAGTTGGGACTGTGTGATCTGGGTCCAAGCACCTCAGTAATTTGAGCAGGAAATGTTTGATATGAAAGTCTTTATTTCAGGAGCTGGGGAGATTGCTCAGTGGGTAACGTGTTTTTCACTCAAATGTGAGGGCTCAGATCCACAGCACCCACATAAAGAGCCATGTAGTCTCAGCTCGGGGTGGGGGAGGGTGGAAAAATAAAAACAAGATGGAGTGTGATTGAATAAGAAACAGAGTATTGAGGTACACACCCACATATAACACATACCACATCACACATACACACATAGCACAATACAACACACACAAACCACACACCACACACACACCACACATATGCACACACACATAACACACTACACACACACCACACCACACCATACACACTACACACATCACCACTCACACAATCCACACAATACACTCACACCACACACACATACACTGATTTGGCTTTCCAGTAAGTGGAGGGGCTGAACAAACACTTTGAGGTTGTGCATTGAGCTCCTGGATACCATTGCTTGTGTCAAGGAGGAGTCTGGAGTGATCTGGAATTGCTGAGTGACGCTGTGGTCACCTGTCACCTCCAGGTGGCCACACATGTAATGTTGACCTGTATAAAGAGCAAAAACAGCAAAACCCAGCAATGAAAATCATGGCTGCATTGCTGTTGCTGTTTTGAGCAAATGTGTTGTGGAGCTCTTTTGTTACGCAGCAGAGCTAGCTGATACATGTTGCGAGGACAGAGCTAGCTGATACATGTTGCGAGGAGCCAGGTTGTTGAATGCCCTCTGGAAAATCTGGCTATAGGAGAGTACTTCAGTGAGAGTCTGAAGGCAGATGCCCAGGGTTCAAATGTCATCTCTGCCACATATCAACTACAGGCTTCTAGGGAAGCCACTTAACACATTGCACCTACTTCTTCCTCTGCTGATTAGAAGCTGTGATAGCATCTATGTGGAATATAGAGAGGAGTAAATGAACAGACAGGAAGATCTTTGAGTAAGGTGAAGACCAGAAGGGGCCAGAGAGATGGCTGAGAGGTTAAGAGCCCTCTCACAGAGGATCTGCTTCAGTTCCAAGCACCCACATAATGGATCACAGAAATCCATGAGCACATACATACATGCAAGCAACATACTCATGCATATAAAATAAAATAAATCTTAAAAAGACCACCATAAATCCCCAGGAAATGCTGCCACTGACCATGGTTACTCAGGCTCATATTGGGAGTTCCCATTCACTCATTTTCCCTGGACCCTTTGGAGCTCTACTCATCAAGCCCCAGGGGCTAGCCTTGGGATGATTATCACTGCCAGGCCCAGACCCAGCATACCAGGTCCCTTATTCTGGCTCTCTGCATGGGATTGTGTCTATGTCTCACTGTGGTACAGTCTCTTGTTCCTTTTAGTCAAAACCTTGATTTTAAACCAACACCTGCAATATACACAGGGCTCCTGGGTAGGATAAAATTCCATCTGTTCCTGACATGGGTGGGTGTTTCTCTAAACAGCTGGGCTCCGGAATAATCACTGTGCTCAGAACAATGGAAAAGCTGTCAAAGGTGATAGCAGTCATTCTCAGCAGGCCTCATGGCTTTGTGAGAAGTTAGTCAGGCTGTCATGGAGTTGGTTCTTCTCATGGGACCTCTTCATCTGCTCCACATCTTCTCTCTCCAGCTTATGTTGTTATGCTGGGCCTGGGAGCACCTCTGTCAGGGACCATAGGAGCATCCAGATCACCAGGGAGGGCCTGGGGGCGTGCTGTGGGAGCACAGGGTGTGATAATCCCTCTATTTATTTTTAAAGCAACATTTACTTGTGTGTGTGTGTGTGTGTGTGTGTGTGTGTGTGTGTGTGTGTGTGTGTGTGTGTGAGAGAGAGAGAGAGAGAGAGAGAGAGAGAGAGAGAGAACATTTCTGGGTACCTGGGGAGGATTTCTTTGAACTGAAGTTGGAGTAGTTGGAAGAATCCCGCTACTGATGGGGATTCTGGGAATCCTGAGTCCTTTACAAGGGCAATCAGTGCTCTTAACCACTGAGCCATCTCTTCGGCCCCTTCTTCATCCCTGTCAATGAAGCTGTGAGGAAAACTGTGACTCTCATTTTGTAGATGTAGAAACTGCAAGTCAGAAATGATGTCTTGGTGTTCGTGCTCCAGCCAAAGTCCCTGTGTCCTCACTTAATTCCATTCACTCTATTGCCATTCCTGTTGATAGGTGTGTAGACAGGCGCAGGAGCAGTTGGAACTCTGGCCTGCACCTTGCTATGACTAATGACCCTTCTTTCCTGTGTCTGTCTATCTGTCTGACTTAGTGGAGCCCACGGAGCACTGCTGGGACCCAGGAAAGATACCCCACTTTCTCAAGTTTGAGGTATCTGGGGCCATATAGACAGAGCTAAAGGCAAGTGTCTCCTCTAGTCCCAAGTAAAAGGTGCCAGGTGCCCGACCCAGGTCAGACCTGGGGCCTGAAGAGAGTAGACATTTTCTTCCACAGAGGCAGCTTCTTGTAGCTTCACTTTTGACAAATGTACTAGGGAATCCTCTGGTTCTGAAGAAAACTAAGCCCACTACAGTATACCATACCCACCCATCTAAAATCACATTACACCACACCCATGTCACACACATAAAACCATCATATCCATACTACAAACACAAAATCATACTGTACCATATTTACACCACACACACCCACCTAAAATCACCCTACACCACACCTATACCACACCCATGCCACACACCTAAAACTACCACATCCACACAAATCACACCACACCCACAACTACAGCCGTATCTATACCCACATCCACATCCATACCAACACCTCTACCTACACCCATACTCATACCACATCCATACTTATAGCTTCAATCATATCATACCCTCAACCATACCACTTAAACAACATGCAATGCTATAGTGCTTAGCACATATCGGTCATGGCTGTGTGTTGAGAAGACTCAGCCCCAGGCAGAACAATTCATCTCTAGTTTTCTCAGGGCCCAACTCACTGGCCAGGAGACCTTCAGTGGGGGACTCTTGCTCCAGGGCTGCTTTCTCCCTTCCAGAACCCCCCAGGATGATCCCCACATAATCACACCCTTTAGCACAGGTCAAGGCTCTAATGGAGTGGAGAGGATGCCATTCCAGGAGACAACATCAGGATTTTCCAAGACACAGGTGATGAGTTTGCTTTGTAGTGACCCAAGCAAGAGTGGCATTGGTGACATTGAGGTTTTATTACAATGAAAAGGTAGAGCTGAGGTCATAGTATCCAAGCCTGAGCTGAGCCTTGGGAGCTGGAAAATTTTGTAGATGCCAAGAGATGGTAGAGACAGTGGTCTTGCTTCTCAGGTTGTCCATGTATGGGGCAAAGAGAAAGTCCATCTTAAAGCTAATAGTATTTTAACTCAAATACTGTAGGTGTGATGGCTAATATCAGCTGTCAGATCTAGAGTCATCTAGCATGCAAGCCTCCATGCACACCAGTGGTGGAAAATCTAGATGAGGCTAGCTGAGATAGAAAGACCCTATGCTCCTGATGCTGTGACTTCCTGCCCTGATGACCTGGACCCTGAACCCATGAATCAAAATGAACCTTTTGTTATTAATTTGCATTTTCAGGTACTTTGTTGTGGCAATGATAAAAGTAACCAGTCTCCATCTGTAGTGGGATTTAGGTGTTAGTTGGCAAAGCTTGGAGGCATGTAGGTGTAGGGGAACACCTGTAATCCCGGCACTCAGGAAGCTGAGAAAGGAGATTGATGTTGGATGTCTTTATGCTGTGAATAAAGGACTGTTTTGGCCTATGTTGGGCATCGTAGAAGCAGGCAGAAAAATCGAAGCATAGATGGGGAAGGAGGGCAGAGTCAGAGAGAGACATGATTCAGCTACCCATGGTGCAAGATGTAATGAAATAGATAAGCCACAGGCCATGTGGCAGGACAGATGAATGAAAATGGGTTGAATTAAGATGCAAGAGCTAGCTAGCAATATGCCTGAGTCATAGGCCAAACAGAATGTAACTAATACAAGCATCTGAATCATTTTGGGGAGCTAAGCAGGGTGGGCAGGTCCGGACTGTGGGGTTAGGCGGTCTGAGACTGCAGGTCTATGGGTCTGGATCACCAGCCAGTCTAGGCCAGAAACCTCATGTTGCAGGAGGTCTCAAGTCTGAGGCCAGCCTGGGCCAGATGGTGAGACCATCTCAGAGAGAGAGAGAGAGAGAGAGAGAGAGAGAGAGAGAGAGAGAGAGAGAGAGAGAGAGAGAGAGAGAGAGAGAGAGAGA
>PVIH01024508.1:0-10399 GCA_004025045.1 Sigmodon hispidus | reverse complement strand
AGGTTGTCCTGTAGAAATTGTCTTAATGAAGCCAATGAATGTGGAAAATTCAGTCCACTTTGGGTGGCATCATCCCCTAAGCAGGAGGCTCCTGATGCAATGGTGGATGAATCAAACTCTTGACTGTGGCTGTGATGTGACTCCTCTAGTTCTGATGGACTGTCACCTGGAATTGTGACTCAGATAAACTCGTTTCCAACTTGCCTTTTGTCTTGATATTTTATCACAACAACAGTAATGAAATTAGAACAGGAAGTATTAACCCAATAGAGAATGAAGGACTGTCTGAAGAAGCATTTTACAGAAGACAGATGACAGACAACTAGAGATGCCAGCCCTCCTCAGCCCTCCTCATACTCGGAAATACAAATAAGGAGCATAACAGACAATCTTGCACATCCACTGGAAGGCTAGGGTCATGAAGGTGGACCTTGCTATGTGTGGGCAAGAAGTGGTGGAGGAGGGTGGGAGGGTTCTCCTGCTGGCCTGGAATCTCATCTACTAAGGAGGCTGAGATAGGAGGGCCACAAGTTCAAGGCCAGTCTAATAATTTAATGAGACTCTAATTCAAAATAAAGGAAATGAAAGAAAAGTGTTGGGGTACAGCTCAGCTGCCAAGCACTAACAATCATGTGTAAATATCAGGTGTCAGAAAACAACCACTTTCAGGTTTCTTGACAATTACAAGCACACCTACCAGGTGCTTTAGGAATCCCACTCCTAAAAATTCACCAAAGCTGGGACTAGAGAGATGGCACAGTGGCTAAGAGCACTGGCTGCTCTTCCAGAGAACTCAGGTTCAATTCTCAGCATTTAGATGGCAGCTCATAACTATCTATAACTCCAGTTCCAAAGGATATGCTACCCTCACACAATCACACATGTAGGCAAGACAGTACTATACATAAAACTAATCCATCAAGGCATGAGAAGTCATGTATTCATCCAAGAGCCACCCAAGAGCTACTCGTGGGTATTCACAATGGCTTCATCTGCACTCACCTCAGACTGGATGAAAAGGTAACCGGATAGAAGAAATTTTAGAATCCACATCTGGGGGACCCTACTCACCACTGCAAGGGAAGGCCACTCATATGTGCTTTGTCACAGACGACTCTCACAGCCATTGTGCTAGGTGACAAAGGACCTCTATCCCAAAAAGATGTGTTGATACAAAATATAAGTTAATTTGTGGTGACAGTGAATCAGTGGCAGATGAGACAAGCAGAAGAAGTTGCTAAAGGACTTGAATATTTGGAAGTGACAGGCGGCTGGTTTTGTTAGCTGGAGCATGGCGGTATTTTGTGGGTGGATACACATGTCAATGTTACATAATTTTGCATTTTAAATATGCACAGTGGTTGTAAATTATACATCCATAAAGCTGCTGAAAATATGCTACTATCAATAAAGGTCATTGTGAGAACAGATGTTTCTGGGGCCCAGCACATAGTAGGCACTTAATAAGTACTGTATACCAGCTTCTCACAGTCTCTTAAAGGCTTGACATGGCCTCGGTTAGGAACCAGAAAGGGGGTGGGGGACCTGCTCTGCTCTGAGGCTCAAGTGTGTCACCCCACACAGAGCCCCAGGTCTCAGGTGACAGCTGCTATGACAATGTGTGAACCAGATGCTGCTGCCCGTTTCCACAGGCACTTCAGGCATCAGGAACTGGCCTCCTTGCTGGTCCACATTCTCTGTTCTCTGTCATGCCGGTTTTCATTCCTCCCCTGTCTTGTTAATTCTGAAACTCCTTTCAGAGAAGGGGGCAGGTTTCCATTGTCATCTAGCCAGCAAGGCCTAGGTTAGTCACACCAGGCAGTGTGACACTCCTATGGTCAACTGGCAGACGGGAGTGTGAGACCACAGTGTTTTGCTGTCTGATTACAGTGGTTATGTGCACTGGTCAGGCTGACATTTTCTACTCTTTTCTCTCCTGGAGAGATGAGGCTTTTTAGAAACTACTGATTTAATTTGAAGCTCCATCACCTAGTGGGTAGCACATCTGGAGTGCATCGGACCCAGTGTGCTCTTGGGGAGCAGAATTCTAGGTCTAGGGAACAGCAAGATGGCTGAGGAAACTGTGAAAGCGGAGACACAACCTGATCAAAGTCACATGATGAGCTGGTGACACAGAGCTCAGTATCGGACATTGACTCCCATGCTGATTCTGGCCTGTCCTTAGACACTGGGGTCCCGGCTCCAAGGCCAATTTTGATCAGAATCCCGTAGTGAAAGCTGCTAAGGGAAGGGAGGGGGAGTATGGGTTTGCACACAGAACACAGCACAGTGGCCTTTACTCACGGGCCTGGAGAGGGACATAGAACTAAAAGTCTAAGTCCCGACTGAAATCTGGAGTCTCCACATCGTCAAATAAAATTGTCACAAGCGCTTGAGGAAAATCAGACCCATGTCATCTGTCTGCAAGACTTTGCCAACTGTTAACACCTCCCAGAGGCGTGTCATTAGATTCCACTCCGGGAAATGCCACGTTCAGGCATTTAAAAGTCAGTGTGATTCAGGGACAGACTTTTCCAGCGTTGGTGGGCTCCCCTTAAGTCTGAGCATGGAGTGAGGGGGTGTGGACATGTGTCTGCACTGTTCCTGTGATATGGGATGTCAAACATGAGAAATCGCCATCTCCCATGGAGCGTCTATTCTGGTGGTGGTGGCGGGACACTGAGAGGTGACAATTCCAGAGAGTGAGAAGGTGGTGCGGGAGTGGGGGTCGGGTGGGGGTGGGGGGGTGCATGGAAGGTGAGCATTGTCTAAGGACCCACTGGGGACAGTTGAGATGTGAAACTGGCTAATTAGAGGAGACTGTGCCCATGGAGGTGGGCAAGGAACAGCCTAGAGGCAGAGAGTAGGATTTCCCACCTTCTATCAACAGGAAGCCCGTGTCCCCACTCTCAGGCTTATTGGAGGAATGTGTACTGGAAACATGACACCGAGTAGAGTCACTGGAAAGGTGGGAACCTCAATTGAGAAGATGCCTCTGTAAGACTGGGTTGCAGGCAAGCCTGTAGGGCATTTTCTTAATAACTGATGTGAGAGGGCTCAGGCCTTTGTGAGTGAGGCTATCCCTAGGCTGGTGGTCCTGGGTTCTATAAGAAAGAAGTCCGAGCAAGGCCCGAGAGCAAGCCAATAAGCCGCGCTCCTGTGCGGCCTCTGCATCAGCTCCCGCCTCCAGGTTCCTGCCATTTGAGTTCTTGTCCTGACTTCCGGCAATGGTGGACTATGATGTAGAAGTATGAGCCTAATAAACCTTTTTCTCTCCAGCTTGCTTTTTGGTCATGCTTGGAGCCCACTCCCTCCAGAGGAACACCTGACCCAGTCTTGATGTTGGGATGAGGAAAGCAGATCTGCCTGGAGTGGATGCGGAACTAAGCCACCTTGGGACCTTGGGACCTCCTGCCCTTGCTGGGGAGGAGATAAAGTGATGGGGAGAAGAGAGAGTGATGTAGAGAGGTGGGAGGGGGAAGGGAGTCTGAACAAGGTGATACATGGATAAAACTTATGACTTTATTCATAAAAATAAATTTTTAAAAAAGAAACTATAACTTGGACAGAAGGGAGAAAGAATGTAAAGATGGAGAGGGATGAGTGGAGGAGCCATGGGGAGGAGAACAAAACCATTTGATAGCAGTTGACATCTGCTACAGGCAGGGTGCACACATAAGACCGGGCCCTGGACCTGGGCCTTCTTCTCTTCCCTGAATCCCCCTGCCCAGGCTCCCTGATGACCAAATCCACCTTTGATGCAGAGGGCCTCAGACACAGAATAGGGTATGAGGTGGAGTGAGGCCCCAAGGGATGCCCCAAGATATGGAAGAGAATAACACCGCACTGCTGTTAGTGCCTGAAGGGCTGAGGTGTATGTAGAACAGGGTGGAGAACCCTAGTCAGATCAACTGGGGAAAAATAGCTGGAGAAGGGTAGGGCCTGAAGCCTGGCTGGAGGCTGGCTGGAGAGGCTGGGTGGTAAGTGAGGGGTGGTGGGTGAGTTCAAGCACAGTGATGTGGGCCAGATGTCTGTGGGCCAATGGGAAGCTGGCAGGGGTGGAGGCAGAATAGATAGGAGTCTGTGACACTGGGCAGGCCTGTCGAGAGGCTCGGCCAGTGCCTCAGGTGGGAGAAAATGGAATAAGTGATAGCTTGTGGTGGTGGTGGTGTGTGTGAGTGAGTTTGGAGGGAGAATTTCACCATTGGCAGATGGATCAGGTGTGGGGGAACAGGGAACAGAAGCAGAGTGCCTGGTTGAGCTGGACTCAGGGAGGGTTGGTGGAGTGTCCTGAGCTGGGTAATGGTGGGTGGAGTGAACTATGGGAAAGAAAAAATATCCTGTTTGAATAATAAAGCTGAAATAATTTTGAGGTCATTCACAATAGGGACAGTGATCATTTGTGAAAAGAAGAGTCTCTTCTTCCAAGAGCGAGGACTTGGTCATGTGAGACCCTCAACTCATCTCCAACCTTCCTTGTTACAACCATATATGGAAAAATCCCCATCCATCCTAGACATGCCCATATCTGCAAAGTCCCCAACTGCCTCACCTTTATTTTTTTATTCATTTTTATTTTGTATGGAGATTTAAACTCAGGAAGCTAGGCCTGGGCTCTACTGCTGGTCCAAAGCAGCCACTTTCCTATACAAAAGGAGAAACTGAGGCCTGGGGAACCATAGTAATGAGGACTGATCTCTAAGGATTTTGCAGCTGGCAATACGGGGGTGGGGTGGGGTCGGGGATCCTACATCCTGGCTAGATGTTAGGACTCTAGGCTGAAATCCTGACAATCTTTTTTTCTACTGTGCGACCGTGGGAGAGCATCTAAACCTTTCTGTGATTCTATCCAGAAGACAGAGTCACAGAACTTGGTGCACAGGATGTCGCAGGATGCATTGGGCCAATGACTCCAACGGGCCAGACTCAGTGCTGGGCACACAGCAAGAGCCCTGGGACCGTCAGCCATTGACAAGGAGACCTTGGTCTTGAGGATCCAGCATTTTTGTTCTGGAGGCTGGGCTCTTTGGGATCACAGATCTTCCTTCAGACCCTCCCTCTTGCTGTCCCCCCCCCCCAGTTGCTTCCACCTGGGGTGAGAACAGAGGGAGGCTGCTCACTCTCAAATGCTCCTCCCTCCCTGCTTTCTTCCTCCCTGTAACAAACAGCTTTACTTAAAAAGCCATCTGGGAGGATGGATGGCCCAGGCGCATTTTGTGGAATTTGTTTTTCAGAGAGAAGAGCCAAGAAATGAAAGGCACAGCACTTAGGACTCCAGTCTCATTAGGCCCGTAACTCTGACTGTGGGATTGTATTTCTGAGTTAGCCGGTTTCTCCCCATCTCACCGCCTGACGTCGTGAACTTGGTTTTCATTTGTCCTCTAGAGGTCCTGATGTCCTGGGTCCATTTCCTCCCTCTAGATAAATCACTGCTTTTTCATCTTCTACCAGGGACAGACTGTACCTGGGACCCGTCCATGTTAAATCTCTTCTTCAGCACGGTCACTTCCCTACTTCGTTGGTGGCATCCTCTTCTCTCTGTAGGGGTCTTTAGATGCCTGATGAGGCCACTCCCAATGCCAGCTTGGGGCCAGTGCACAGATATCTTGAGAAAAAGTGATTCATCCAAAGCAGGGTCAGATCAAAGTCCTGAGGAGGACTGGTGTGTTCCGTGTTACTGGAGGTTGGCAGTGCATAGCTGAGCATCACCAGGGAAGCCAGGGCCCAAAGACATGAGAAGCCTGAACTTCATGGGCTTGCAGACCTGATCGGGGTCCTGACAATGGCATGTCAGGCCATCAGCCATTGGCTTATCCCCAGCTTTAGTTTCTTCATCTGGAAAATCAGGTGAAATGATAGCAGAGTTGTCATGGAGACAGCAGGACAGTGTGTACAAATGACCAAGCTTGGTATCTGGCACAATTTGTACTTCTTAGATAATGGAGATAACTAGAATGGGCCCATTCCTCTATAAGTAGTACAGCTTCACATGGCTGTAGTTAAAGACCACAGCCTTCAGCTTTCTTGATTTAGTCAGCTTGTGGGTACAGGACACTTTGAGATTCTAAGCCTGTGGGATACTATGACTTAGGGCCTTGTGCACGTTTCCAGGATGAGTCACCAGGACTGGTCCTTTCTCCCATCTGAGCAGCCAGAAAGGAGAGATGGTGGGGGCTATGTTTTGGGTAACATCAGACATCAGAGGTCTGTGGTCTGGAGAAGGGAAGCAACCACATGAGGCCCTACAGCTCACTGTATGAGGAACATTTTCCTGTGACAGCCTGGGGAAGTTCTAGACTCGTGGAGCCAAGAGCCGCAGGCGGCCTAGGCAAGAAGTGTAAGAAGTAACATTAGAGAGAGTTGCATGGGGAGATGGAGCCCCAGATTGCTCAGGGACTCCCTAAGTATTTAACAGGACACCAATTGGACAGGGAGTCCAGGCAGTTGACCACTGTGCGAAGAAGGTGCTGATAAACCCCATCTGACAGTAAAGGTTAGACCCTGACTAGCACTGGGCTTGACCAGGAACAACACTGGCCACCAGCTAGTGTGAAAGGCCCAGAGCTCTTGGGGCTTGGGTAGGGAGCTCAAAAGTGTATCTTGTCATTTGTAGGGAATAATTAGCCCCATAAGGATGCCCTAGGCTGCCCAACAGTTGTGTGTTGGATTCCCAGGGCTTTGTGGTTTCAAACAGCAGAGATCTGCCTCTTGTAGGGCAGGAGCCCAGAAGGAGTCTGAAGATTATGTCTTGCAGGGTTCTGAGCCTCTCTTGAAGCTTTGGTAGATGCCCACAGTTCTGAGCCATCCTGGAATCATAGATGCTTCACTCTCCCGCTACTGTCCATTTTCACATAAGTCTTTCTTTAAGGACACCAGTCTCAGTCCTAGGTCCCTAGACACTCTGATCTCATCTGAACCCATGGCAACTTCAAATGTCCTGTCTCAGGGGATGGCACATTTGTGAGGTGAACATGAATGTTTGAGGAAACCATTCAACCCTGCATAAGATAATACCTAAGGACTGAAGAGATGGTGCGGTAGTTTAGAGTACTTGGTGTTCTTCCAGAGGATCTGAGTTCAGTTCTCAGAAAGCATGCTTGATTCAAAACTGCCTGTAAGTCCAGCTTCAAAGAAATATGACACCCTCTTCTGGTCTCCTGCATTGGCACTTCTGGGTGAACACACACACACACACACACACACACACACTTAAATTAAAAAAAAAAACCCTTTTAAAGTAAAACCTGTAAATAGCAATTGGTTTCCAATTTAATTTTACCACAGAGAAAAGCTCAAGAACATTCATAGAAATACAAAAGTATCTAAGTATACCAGGGTAGAAGTTACAGTGTCTGACACCTTATAAAAGATTACCAGACATGCAGAGAAGCAAGGAAACACAGCTCAAAGCCAGCAGAATTACCTTCAACTAAAATTAATCCAGAACCGACACCAATATAGACTGAGAAGACAGGAACATGAGAAACAGGTGTTCAAGATATTCAAAAGTAAAGCAGAGACACAGATATCACTAGCAATCTTAACTCGAATTATAGAGATGCATACTTGAACTGCAAAGAAATATGATAATGGTTCAGGATGAGATATGCAGAGAAGAAAGAAATGGATAAGACTTTAGACCGTTGATCTGAGAGCACATCACGAGTTCTCACACAAATATACAAATGGAGGCCCCAAATATGGTGAGGAGGATGTGGAGAAATAATTTGAAGAAACGGTAATTAAAACTTATTTTTCAGATTTGCTGAGAAATACAATGGAAACAGTAGTGACATCACCACTCAGATCCTGATGTAATAAAAGAAAATATATAAAATGCCACCAAAAATGAGGCTGTGACACTCACAGAGCGACAAAGACACTCGTGACAGCTGACTACATCTCTTAAGCTATAGAAATGAAAAGACAGTGAAACAGCATCTTAAGGGAAAACTGCCAGCCTCGACTTTTGTCCCTAGTAAAATGCCTTCCAAAATAAAGGCAAGATCAAGGTAGTGTTCAGACACATGAGTTTAAAGGGCTAATCACAGAGCATGATGGGAGATGGTAGAGGAAGTGCTTAATGAACGGATTACAATTCCAAACGGAGATGTGTATCAGCACAAAGGAATAGGGTCCCCAAACAACGTGACACAAACTGAGGCAGAACCTCAGTTGTGAGCCTCCATCATATTGGTCTGTGGGCATGCCTGCGGGTGGTGCCTTGATTGCTGTGGAGGGCCCAGTCCACTATGGGCGGTGCCACCTACTGGCCAGTATTAATGAATAGCATCACAGCTGATAAAGGAGGATGTATTTATTTAGGGGTTTAGGGAGGAAACTCACTGATACAAAGGGTTAAAACAATTGTGTGGATCCTGGAAAGCTGAACTGGTCTATATGGCTGAAGTTCAAGGAGTCAGGTCTTCTATCTAAGAGCCCGAGAGAGAAACAGGAAGCCAGCCAGAGGCATGCACCTGATCATAAACTGGCCCTCTGGCCAAGCCCCAAACCCTGGGACCCCAAAGTGCAAAGGCCACTCCTCCAGGTCAAGACGATAATACGTGTTCTCCACTACAGGCAGGTGGTCCTGGGCGTATAAAAAGCAGGCTGAGCAAGGCATGAGAAACACTCCTCCATGGCTTCTGCTTCACTTCCTGCCTCCAGGTTCCTGCCTTGAATTCCCTTATTGTAATCTGTAAGCTAAATACACCCTGTTTTCCCCAAGTTTTGGCCAGTGTCTTAGCACAGCGATAGACACTGTGTGTGTGTGTGTGTGTGTGTGTGTGTGTGTGCTGTGCTGTGCTGTTCAGGGACACACGTGTGGAGGCTGAAGGACAATCTTGGGAGTCATTCCTCAAGTGTTACCCACTTTGGGGTTTTGAAACAGTCTCACGGGCCTAGAATATGCTGATTTCACTAGGCCAGCTGGACAGTGAGCCTCAGAAATCCACCTGCCTCTGCTTCCCTTATCTGGCATCAAAAACACATGCTACCAGCACATTTATTAGTCTGTTTATTCATTTCTGAGGATAAAACTCAAGTCCTTATGGTTTCACAGAAACCTGAACAAGCCATTTTCCAGTTATATTATTTACATCACTTCAGAGTGAATCTCCTGTTTAAATAGTAATCAGAGCATCATATCGTAAGGCTTATAGTGACCACGCAAGTAACACATATGCACTAGGGCCAAGGCTAAGAGGAAAGAAATAGAAATGCATACTATTGTAAGATTCTTATTTTATGCTAGAAATGGCATGCTTTCTACTGAAATTAGATGTTATATATTAAATAAATACCCCATAACCTGAAAGAAGCTGCTCCCTCAATACTGATAAATAGAAAATTAAAGATAATTAGCCTACAGGAGAGATAAGAAAGAAAATGAAAAGTATTTAAAAGCAGACAGGAAGAGAGAAAGAAGGGGGTAAATAAAAAGTTAATGGAAGATAAACTGAAACACAACCAACTCATATGATGTTGGATGCACGCAGTGTGGAAAATGAAGATTGTCATATTAGATTTAGAAAAAAACCCAAGCCATTTATTCATCAGCTAGAGGTAACACTCTTGGAGATCCAGGTACAGCCTGGTGTGACTGTCTATAATCTCAGCACTTGGAGGCTGAGTCAGTATTGCTGTGAGTTGGAAGTTAGCCTTGGGCTATATAATAGGTTCCAGGGCATGCTGGGCTACAGGGGGAGACAATGACTCAAGAAAACAAAAAGGCCAGCAAGATAGGTGTGGTGGTTTAAAAGAAAATGGCCCCAAAAGGAGTGGCACCATTAAGAGGCATGACCTTGTTGGAGGAAGTGTGTCTCAAGCTTCACTCAATGTGACTTCCTGTTGCCCCTGAGTCAAGATGTAGGACTCTCAACTCCAGCACCACATCTGTCTACATGCTGCCATGCTTCCCATCCTGATGATAATGGACTAAACCCCTAAAACTACAAGTGAGCCACTCTAATTACATATTTTCCTATATAGGACTTGCTGTGGTCATGGTGTCTCTTTGGACAGGAAACTCTAAGACAATGGGTAAGTCGGTATAGGTGAGCAACTACCGTGCCTGACAACCCGAGAATCCATGTGGGGAAGAGGAGAGCTGAGTCCTGTAAGTTATCCTCTGACCTCCACAGGCAGCATGTCGCATGCATGCCCAGAAACACACACAAACATGCAGACACACACACACAGACACACAGACATACACACACACAGACACACAGACATACATACACATAGAGACACACAGACATACACACACACAGACATGCAAACACACACACACAGACATACAGACACACACACTCAGACATACAGACATACACACAGAGACACACAGACATACACACACACAGACATACACACACACACACAGAGACACACAGACACA
>PVIH01024507.1:0-22595 GCA_004025045.1 Sigmodon hispidus | reverse complement strand
CCCTAGCCTCTTACGTCTCCCCTTCTGATTGGTTGCAGACTCTCGCCTGACATGACGCAGGGTCAGAGGGCTTGGCTCACAGAGTGGAAACTTACCGGGGGACATGCGCAGAAGCGTTGTTTATCGCCTCGGCCGCGCCTTGGTACCGGAAACCGGCACCGTCTTTCCTGCTTGACCGGGCTCCCGGCTCCCTACAGACATAGACATACCCTTACAAAACTTTATCTGAGGGAAAGACCTTTTTTTAAAGACCATCTAGTGCCTGAGGGCAGGGCCCAAGGCTAAGAAGAATATAGAAAAAAATCTCAGGAATTCACCTGACAGCCAATAGAAGCAAAACTTGATTTCACACCAAAAGTTTAGCCAGTAGATTCAAAACTTGGTTTTATGTTCAAAGTTTAACCAATAATTTCCAAAAATATTCTACCTCATATCCCTTTACCCAATCTCAAAAGGCCAAGATGTGTAACACCTCACTTGTATATTTCTTTCTTTTAAAACCCCCTTCTCACCCCCTGAGTTCTGAGCTGAATTCCCTCCTCTATGTTAGAACATAGAGTTTCAGACAGGGTTTGAACCTGTCCAAAAGAATAAACTGACCCTCATGTGTTTGCATAGGAATCCAGCTCCCTGGTGATCTTTGGGGGTCTCTCGACACAGGTACTACATTATGCAGCATAACATCTAGTTTAGATGATGCTGGGGAACAAAAACAAGCATCCTGCATCCTCAAAGCATTTCATCAACTGAGCTATACCCTCAAACCCTATTGGATTTAAATGGGCTTCTTTTCCCCTCTTTAGCTGTAACTCAAATGTGTTGATTTTATATAAACATCTGAAATTATATATCTGCCTATATAGTTATAAATGGAATTCTATATATGTGCACATATGAAAATAGCCACAAGAATGATTATCAATTAGAAATTAATCAATGTATCAACTTTTAAATAAAAATTTCAAAATGAGCATTTTAAACTAACACTTTTCTACATATATCTTCTCTTACTTTACTTTTTACTCTGAGTGTCAGGAAGAGTTTGAATTTGGTCTAAATGAGAAAATACACTAAACCCTTTCTGAATTTAAATTGTGGCATATATACTTGTTGAGTCATTTTATAACTACCTCAGTAATTATGCAGAGGATCCTCTTTAACAGAGAGATGCTAAACGTTGTTGGTGGTGCTAAGCAACCAGGAGCTATGTAAATAAAGTCACACAACATCTTGAATGACATTATAACCTACTGAGGATTACTAATCAATTACAAGTAATAAGAAATCGACAGGCAGGAAAAAACAAGAATTGAACAGAATTATTTTTTTTATTGTGTGAGTTACTCTATTTAGATGATAATATACCATATATTATATGTTCAAAGTTCTAGCAAATGAAAACCCCTGTGTTATCTTTAAAGAGATAACTCAAAACCAGTTCAGAGCACTTTGAAATTGTCCACCAGAAAGTTGTTCCTGAGAGCTATGGACTATGAAGAACAGGGGCTGTTTTCCTCTCCTAGGCCACTCACTTCAACACTGCTGATCATATCAGGTTCAGTTGTACACAGGACATTGTTCATTCAGCATAAATGCTTGAGAAAGTGGATAAAAGCAGTAACTGGCTAAATTCTCTCATTTTGAGTGCAGCATCCAAAAATAAAGATCATAAATGCTGGCCCAGAGAAATGTTCACCTTAACCTCGCATGCCAGCATCCTTTCCTGATCTGTCTGCTCTCTGTCTCCCTCCCTCCTTCTCTCCTTCTCTCCCTCCCCACCACATGCTCACACCTCACACCTGAATTAGTCACTCTGGCCCACCACTTGATTCCACAGCCAGCATTTTGAAAGTCGTTTTCAGTTCTACTCCATCAGTATATCATTGCCAACAAGAATAGAACACTTTGGTATTTAGGAGGAATTTATTTCATTCCTCTTGCTTGCAGAGAAACAGACGTACTCTGTTGCTGATTTCTGAGTGTCCTCTTTGCTCAGAAACCTTACCATGAAATAATTAGAGGCAGACTAAAAATCCAAATAAAGAGACAGTTTGCCGCAGAGACTTATGAACTGGATGGACATCGGTGTAAACGATGTCAAAACTGACTCAGAGAAATTAGCTTGCAGCCCCAGCTCTTTTGAGGAAGGCCGATGGGATGAAAGGAGCTTGGACACAGTGAGAGGCTCCCAAGCCCCATTGGTCACTTTCATCTCAGATGCTCAAAACAGAGCCTCTTTCCTGCTGGCTCTGGCACTGTGACCAGGGAGAGACTGAAGGGACTCGCATACACAAAGGCAGGAGGGCTTAAAGGCAGCCATGGGCTCCAAAGAAACAGGAGCTTGCTCCTCTGCTCTGAATAGGACTGCGATGGGCCTGTAATAAAACTGAAAGACACAAGCCTGGATGGCTGCATGGGAAATGGGGAAACCTTCCAATTACCCCTCCCACCGGCCCTATTCATCCGTAAAGGCTCTCCCACAAAAAACATCTATTCACTCCCCAGATGGGTACATTTAATGGGAGCAGGGTTATATCCAACACTGAGGGTAATTACCTCATGAAGATATCACATGGAGAAGCACAGCCTTTCATTTTCTGCAGGTGTCTTGGACACATTCTCCAAAGTCCTTTGCCCCCAGAGGAGATTAAGTATTCCTTCTCCGCTTGTAGTCAAATGCTCTGCCTGAGTGCCAGGGCAAACATGTATCCCAGTCATTATTGAAAGGCTTGTATGATACAGTCCTCCTTCCTCTTATCACAAGTGTCCTTGACAATGTCCGCAAAGCTGAAAATATGTATGTGTGCATAAACATACACACAAACACACTCACAGATATCAGCCATACAGACTCAGACAGAGACAGACAAACGCACAGACACATACACAAGCATACTCCCAGATGCAGACAACACACAGAGAGACACACACAAACACATTCACAGACAAAAGACACACAAACTCATACACACACACAAATTCACTCACAGACACATATGACACACATGTGAGAGTGTATAAATTTGCTGCTACACTCCCCAGCATCACAACCATAAGCAGCAGCGAACTGTTGGGAACCTCTTCCAGAACATTCCTTACAATCACTTCAGCAAGCACTCAGGTATTTATTCCTTCATGTCCAAAAACTTGGGACATCAAATGGTATGCAGAAAGGAGAATAAACAGGAAGGATGGTGTTTCTGGCTACCTTACTTCCTTAAACACTGTGCATCTTATTTACCCCAAGACATGCCAGCCAAATGTAAATGAATGTCATTGTTTTCTAAACTGCACAGAGTTCTGCCATTCCTTCCCAACATTTTCCTGTTGTAAAACACAGGATGCTTCACCTGCCAGCAGAGATGTGGCAAAGGAGATGTCTAACACACTTAGTCATTTATGCCAAGGGAAGGGAAGTCACTTTTTATTGTCTTCCATGTTGGAGCTTTCAGTTATATAAAGACACTGAAAGGCGGCACATGTGACTCAGAATGATGGAGAGATGATTAGACATCTCGGGTTTCGCAGCAGTTCTATGGAGATAGTGCTGAGAAACAGACAAAGAAAGATGAAATGATTTTCTACTGAGAAATAGACTAGTGACAGATGTGCCGCTTGATGCACCGTGTGTTTTTATAACTCCACATTTTCTTTCATTTTAATGTTTTTGTTATTGTAGTATTTTTCAAAGATTTATATATCTGTATTTTATACATATCATTATTTGCCTCTATGTTTGTATATGTTCTACTTGACTGCTAGATGACCATGGAGACCAGGAGAGGGTGTCAGATTCCCTGAAATTGGGGTTATAGATGGTTGTAAGCTGCCATGTGCAAGTGTTCTTGGCCACTGAGCTACATGGCTTTTTTTTTTTTAATGTGTAGTGGTGCTGACCTGCTTCTGTGTGTGTATAGCAATTCATATCTGGATCTCACAGAAGACAAAATATAGTGTCATATACTTAATAAAAGCCTGTAAAATGTACTCAGCAGAATAGCCGAAGGAAGACTAAGCAAACACTAAAGAAAAAAATTTACTGGTTTTGGACAAGATAAATTATTCATAATATGCATATATTCTTTAAAGTTTAATATGCATATATTCTTTAAAGTTTTTGAGAATTTTCATACAAGATCACTGTATTTACATCTTCTCACCCCACCTTCCTACTTTTCCAAAGTTTTCCAATTTTCTTTCAAATGCATGACTTCTTTCCCCTGGTTTGTTATTGTTATTTAAATATACATGTTTATATATATGTATATATATATATATACACATGCACACAGAGATAGATGATGACAAATATATATTACATATTATATATAACAACCTACTGAGTATATTGAATGTTACTTTTACACACATGCACACAGAGATAGATGACGATAATTATATATATATACATATATATATATCAATCTACTGAGTTTATTGAGTGTTACTCATAGATGCATGTGTTTAGGACTGCCCGTATAGGAGGGTGTCTTCACCTTGGAGAAGACTACTCCTGTTCTCAGGAACCACTCCCTGTCTGTGGCTCTTCATGGAGGGATGGGACCTTATGAAATGCCCCCATCCACACTGGCATGTCAACTGGTATTGTCATCTTGCAAATCTTGTTTGGTAAATCATATTATTAAGATTTTATGGTGGCAGGTTCATCATGGATTGCCTAGTAGGCCATTAATTGATGACTCTCTAAACATAGATCCAGGATCACTAAATATTATAAAATTGTTTTCCATCTGGAAGCTTTCTCACAAAGGACAAAGGTACACCATTGCCCATTGCTGGTGGAGTCTATCCAAATGTGCCTGTCAATCACCTGGGCAGGAAAAATGTCCACAAGGAAATTGGTCTGCTCTAAAAGCTTGAAGTCTAAGGTCAGCACAGTGACCACTTTGCCCTTGTCAGCTCTCTCTCCTTGACATTGAGCTATGCTGGATTCCGTAGTAACTTTGGACTCTTTGAGTGTTGCCTGAATTCTTTTGACAGAGCTTACAAGGCCTAGCAGGGCAAGAGGAGCTGAGAAGAGAATACTGGTGGCATCTTTTGGTGTTTCCACCTAATTACAACTGGGACTTCTTCATCTAATTCATGTTAAAGCATGAATTTTGTCCTTTAAGATTGAATTTTCCATATCCTTTGGACTTAACAACTTTTCTCTGGGTATGTCCTTGTGTACTAAGCTACTGGACTTGTGTTGCCTTCTATTTTGGAGACTTTCTGTTTCAGGTCACTCACATATGATTCAGTCATCTCTCTCTCTGCATTTAGCTAGCTTCAATCATGTCCCTTTTTTTAAAAAAAAAAAAAGCTATGCTCATATATATCCTTTCACTATGTATGAGATTAATACACTGTCTATATTTGAGTAAAGAGATCATACAAGATCCCAAATTGTAAGCACCCAAAATCACCTCTTATAACCTTGAGGAATGAAACCTTGCCAGATGGAGTGTCCACAGCAAAACTTAAGCTGTGGCAATTTTTATTGGGAGCATTAAGATGTTTTATAGCTCCATCATAATCAATTGCCAAGATCAATAAAGTTGTAGTTGCCAGGATACAATGATGTTTGCAAACTATATGCAGCATAAAAGATTAATGTCTAAGACCAATTGTCCTTTCAAGTTTCCATGCTTCCTTGACTTCTAAGGGACATACAGAGAAACACAAATCAGCCTAATGTTTCACTACCTGAGGGAATGTGTAAGTTTCTCAGGAACTGGAAGACACATGAAAAACCTATGACTCGTGCCTCTCAAGGCAGCTAGACCAGGCCAACTCTATGGTTATCTGCACCAAATGGTGGGTCTCTCTGTTTATTTTGCATGATATACCAACCAAGTCCTGAGGAGAAATCAGAGATTCCTCTGCAGCTTCTGGTCTCAGTCCTCAGTACAATGTGAGCAGAACTTGCTGCCTCTCTTTTCTCTTGATCATTCCAGGAACTTAGAGGAAAGACATTCATCCTGTATGTGAGGGAGGCAATTGTATGCTTGTGAGAGAGTGAGGGTGACTCTTGTGAGCCAGGGAATCTTATGCCAGGCAAGGCACACTGGATCTGATTTTTGGATACTTGTACAACTTGCCCCCCATCAGCCAAAGAAACTCCATAATGAACATTATGCATGCCACACCTCATTTCCAGGCCTCCTTAGCAATAGGGATGTACTCCAATATCTTCCCACTATGGTAAGGCTGAAGTAGAAAAGGTTGCTTCTCCTTAAGCATGTCATATTCCTTTCTTGTAGGTGGGAAACCTCCAGTTCTTACTGATTTGCCTCTCAGATTCATATATCAGAGTTGGGACAGATTTTATCCCCAACCCCCGAAAAGGTTACCTTGTTATTTTGCAAGCAAAATAGGCAAGTAATTTAAATGTTACAGAAATATAACCAATACCTATTAAACTTTAATTCCATCCTCCAGATGTATAGATATAGAGATAGATAGATAGATAGATAAATAGACAGCTAAATAGAGTTTTTAAATGGTCCCAAGAGCCCTGTGCCTAGGATTTTATGGCTTTTAAATTATGTCAGGAATTTTACAAAGAAAACTAAAACAGGAATAAACAGCAAATGTGGGAAAGAGATTAAAAGGTTAAAAAAATGCAGTCTTATGACAAGAAAATACTTTAGATAAGAAATAATTTTACATGGTAGAAGATGGCTTTGTCCTAAAATAAAAATTGCTTTGAATCAGAAACAAATACATATGTGTATATATAATGTGTGTATACATATGCATGTATATATATATATGTGTGTGAATGTGTGTATATATAGAGAGAGATGTGTTGGGAGAGAACCATACATAATGTTAAAGTATGTCACAAGAATTTAGAAAAGCTAAAACTTTTTTAAAAATATGGTATAGGTATTATTAAGTTGACTAAAATAAGGTTTATTCAAAATTCTTAAGGTTACAATATAAAACTAAAACCAAATCATCTATTTACAGCAATCATTTAAAAAAAATAAAAAGAATATCATTCTATTCTTAGGAAGAGAAGAGCCATCAAAGTCCCTGGAATTGACAAGTGTATTCATCAGTCCAAGTTACATCCTGGAAAGGAAATGGTCCTGGGAAATCTGGAAAAGCGCCCTGTGCCTTAGGGGAATAAAACACATAGATGATTAATACCTGTGCAAAGAAGAAAAGCTTGTCGCTGCCTCTCAAATACACCGCTACTTGCTGTCTTAGGTTTCTGTCAGCCTTTGCTTTCTCCCTTATACTCAAGATAGAAACACATTCATTCCTTATCCAGGGCCAAGATTATGTTCAAAAAAGTAAACGAGGAAATTACTAGGTCTGTGGAATCCTGCTCACACTCAGTGCCTGCGGACTCCATGGTGAGATCTCCTGCTCAGGTGAAATGACTTGAATCAACTTTACAGTACGTTATTCAGGTCAAAGCTAACTCTTCATTATAAACCTGGTTACAGAATAGGGTGTTTTTCCATGACTACTAAACCAAGATCATTTCAAAGGGGAGACAAACAGGTCCCTATGGATGTCAGGTAGGTCCCACTTCTGTTACTCTCTACCTGACAATTAGGAGAAACAATCATGGGGAATAGGATGTATTTTAAAATTTTGAATCAGTGTGTTTGGATGACTCAAACAAAAGTCACAAAGGTTGATGAAAGCCGGCTGGCACCCTTATGCTAGGGACACAGCTAGGTTCAAATATATCCCTGTGGCAACCAACGTCTAGGATGAATCTCTCCTGCCTGCTGCTTAAACATTGTTGACCTTCATCCTTCAAAGCAGTTTCTTCCAGAGTAATTCCTGAAGATAAAATGTGTACTCAAGGATTTCATTAGATCTAGAGCAATAGATTAAACTCTAAAATATCTCCTCTAGTCTATGTATGTGAGGAGATCACTGGACCGGGGTGTTTTCCAGGGGCACGATCATCTACACTCAATTCTTACTCTACCTATGTGACTAGGGCATGCAGTTGGGCATATTAAAACTCTTACTAAACAGGCACAAACAGCTTTATTTGATAAGGCCCAGGGAGTTTATCTTCTTAATTGCGAAATCCAAAATAGGGGGATTTTAGGGGAGAAATCAGTTATATAAAAATCATCTGGCTTTAGCTAGAGTGGGATGGGGATAAGGACTTGAAGCATTATCAAGATCAAATGCTGTGTATGACCCAGGAAATCATTCTGTCTTGTGTTTCATGGCGTGTGACTCTAGAATCAGACATGCCAGACACCACCTTCTCTTTCTGCAAACATCTCTGAAATTGGATCTCAAGGGTTTTTTTGTTGGAGTAAGTTATTCCTCTTGAATTTTAAAACTGGTGATTTTAGTCTTTGAATATTAACTACTGTTTAATCTCCTGTCATTGTGATGCACCCTCAGAGGTTCCTGAAGTTTATTCATATGTCTAAACACCCTTCACCATCTTCTGAGGCTTGAAAACCAGCAAGAGTGGAGAGTTTGAGCCTTTCTGCGCACCATTTAACCTGGAAATAGCCATAGTAACTTGATGTGCATTTCCTAGTTGTTTGTAGGGTTAGGGTATATTTTTAGATAGTAAGTAAGATATTAATAGTGTGAAGGCCATTGTGGCTGGACTCTCCTTTATAAGCAAGGAATGGGAACTCAGGACTCTATTTACTGATCTTTATATGGTTTGCTGGTTTTGTGGTCATAAACTATATAAAGTTGCTATCAAGCAGGAGCATTTCTGATGGGGAAACAAACAAAGGTCTTCTTCTAGAACATGTCATCTGGTTCACTGGTTCCCTTGGTCATTACCCACCCTCACCCTATGACAGGGTGAATTTCATTATACTAAGCTCTGCCTGTCTTCTGTGCTACCTTCTGTGTGTCTAACTTAAGTTCTTTCCACAGGTATCTTGAGAACCAGGAAGTCAAGGAAGGCCTGAGCAAGCTATCAGTAACAAACTCACTTCCACCTTTACATGGTACTGTTGTGCAGTGAGAAGACGCTGGCATTAAAACCAGACTAACTAATGTTAGTAAACAGCAAGGCTGGCTAAACCTGAGCCCTAAAACTCCATAGACAATATTTAAAGTGGAATAATTTTTACTAATACCCACAATGGTCAATTTGAGGGTTTAGTTTTGTTTTGTAGACAGGTTTTCACATACCCAAACCCCTGGTAATTTGGAACTGGCTCAGAAAAAAAAGCATTTCTTCTTACTCAAGGATCAGTCGCCAATGCAGATGATGGAACAAGAAAGCATACATGGGAAATAAAATTTGAACCAGATGGCAGGAAGCCCTTGATGAAGAATTATACATGCATAGATGACCCCACCAAAAAAAAAATCATTCTGGTATAAACACTGGGTTCATTCACGAGATGGTTAAGAACAGGAATAAAGTGAAATAGTTTGACCAATAAGTGGTTACTTTGGGAAAAAACATTTTTAAATTTATTATTTGTGATATAATTCATAGTAAGTCCTGATAGGCCCTTCCTTTCTGAGAAATGAAAGAGAAGCATGTATTGTTCACCCTTATTGGCATACACTAAGTTCCAAGTGTGCTTGAAGGTTGTGAGGGCTCTTGTTTCATAAGCAAAGCTTTCAGGCAGAACTTTGCTATTCTTGGGTCTACAGCAATAGTACAAAGGGATGAATGAGCTCCTTACACAGCGCGCACTGAGCACACAGACAGGGAAGTGCTTACCAACACCAGATTTTGTTCCTCTCCCTGGGTGGATTCTATCAATGACTGAGTTTTCTAAAGCTTTCTTCAAAATACAGACAATCAGCTTTATTTACTTCTTTCTTCAAATGTACACATCACAAAAAACAGCAAAGTGGATCCGGATCTCAATGGTCCAGCAAAAGTAGATTTAAGAGCTAATGTAAATAGACTTTTGAAATACACTTTTGACAATTTCATTTATAGTTCTAGCCAAGAAAACAGAAAGTTCACTGTGACTCTCAACTGCTGATTTTAGTCACATATTTCAAAAATATTTATCCTAAAAATATCCTCTGCTTAGTCTACTTTTTGGTTTTAAATTGTAATGCAAACTTTATGAAGCTGAGTCCTTACTTAGTGGGCACATAAAATTTCTCATAATTTTTCACCTTTTTTCCAACTATATATTTTATGCTTTGAATCACCATAAATTTTCTTACTCAAATCTAGATACTCATCTCGACCCTATTAATATATGGCTGCCTATTTTTCCTTGTTCTCAAGCATGCATACATAGATGTATACATGTATGTATATGTGTGAACATGGATAGTATTTATGTACTTCTACAGAGATACAATGATGCTAATTCCAGTTGTTTCCTTACAGTGTGGAATCACCTAGGAGGTGCTATGCTCTGACTGCTGTCCTGGACTGAGTAAGGAAAGTAGGGCTAAGCAGCAGCAGCAATGCATTCTGTCTCTGTGTTTGGATTGTAGATGCACTTTAACCAACTGCTTCAAGTTCTTGTGGCCTTGACTCCCCCACTAACATGAACCTTGAACTGTGTTACTAGAATTAATTCTTTCTCTTTTAGGTTGATTTTGTCAGAACATTTAATCATAGGAACATGGAAAGAAACAAGGTCAGGTAGCATTTTATATATATCTATGTAGTATTTATACATGTATATATGTATTTATGTGTGAGAAAGTGCAGTATTTATGTATGTATGCTTGTATATCTACAAATAGTATTTATGAATGCATATGTATATGCCTGCAAATAGTATGTATATGTGTGTGGGCATAGGATTTTGTGTTCCCCTCTATATGCCTTCTGAAATTTTTTTTATTCTATCACATTGTATATGATATGCATATTATGTGTACCTATTAATGTGTAATCAGTTTCTGTGAGTTCAAGTCCTATCTGGTCTACATTGTAAGTTCCAGAGCAGGCAGAGCTATTTAGTAAGACCCCATGGAGAGAAAGTGGAAGAGACAGAGAGTTAGTTCCTGTTTGCTTCTCCCATAAACACGTCAGTATGATTTTAAAGGAGGTTCAACCTGAAACTCAGAGACTTGTATTCAGCCAACTTGAAAAGCACTATAGGGAATACTAACAACTCTCCAAATACATTCACATCCTAACCCATATGTCTCTTTATGTGCTAAAAGAACCTTTAATGTGTGATTACATAAAGGTCATGGTAGGGGAAGAACATTCAATAGAAGAGAGACTGGAGGGTCAATGTGCAAGAGGGTATGGCAAAGCAAGCTAAGGCCTGTGTCTTAGGGAAATGGGTATATAAGCTCTTGAAAGTAAGGGCTAGGAAGTAGCCCTTGCTTAAACTGGAAGAGGCATAGAATTACTTTCCCTGTAGGAAGTCTATCTAGAAAGATGGTTGAGGATATGGCTCAGAAGGCAATGACTGTCGTGGAAGTATGAGAACCAGCATTTACCCTAGAACCCAAAGTACGATGCACTCCTTAAATCTCAATGTTCTTACTGGGAGATGGGATGTGAAGACAGAAAGAACACATTCTGGAAGCTTGGGAACCAGATATTTTGACGTGTGCCAAGTGGTGAACAAAGGCAACAAAGAGACTTTCCCCAAACAAGACAAGGGTACCTAGAAGCTGTCTTCTGTCTGTGGTGATGGGAGAGGGGGCTGAGGGTGGGAGTGAGGGGTGTGTGGAGTGGGATGGAGGGGGAGATATGCACCAACAACTCTTCTTCCCACCCTTCTGGGACTCTGTAAGCATCACAGTGGCTTCCTACAGTTCCTTCACCCAGTAAAACAAGTCAACACAGGTGGAGTTCCTTCATCAGACTACATCAGAATAAGTGAAGTAAAGAGTTTGACAAAGCCAGTCTTTGGTCTCCCAGCTCCAAATTCAGTCCTCCCCACCGTCTATCTCCTTTGGTATTTGCTTTTGCATCTTCATTTCAAAATACTATGTTTATATAAAAATAAAAAACAAAACAATAATGTAGATCTATCCTGGGCAGAGGTGGCACACACCTTCAGTCCCAGCACTGGGGAGGCAGAGGCAGGAGAGAGTTTCTGGTTTCAAAGCCATCATGATCTACAGAGTGAGTTCCAGGACTCCAGAGGTACACAGAGAGACCCTGTGTCAAAAACCCTATACTACTCCTGCTCTAAATATCTGATTTAGTAGTACAATTGAGTAAAGGCAGAGCACTGGGCTGAGTCCCTGGTCCAGCTGATAGCGGGGGTGAAGACGCTATGTGAGCAAGGGGATAGGAACTATAAGAAAAATTCTCACAGTGATGGCTGGCTGGAGAGCTCACTGAATCAAGAACAGCCACCAAGGAACTATCTGGAAAAGGAACTAAGCCTTCCAAGGTTAGGCAACTGTCTACAGGCATAGGCAGTATGTGGAGCTTCAAGGAGAGGGTTCAGACTGTGTTTCTGTGCATGGACTGGCACCTTGGAACCCATTCCCTCTAGAGGAACACCTAACCCCATCTTGATATTAGGATGAGGAAATCAGACTTGCCTGGAGTGGATGCTGAACTGATCCACCTTGGGGCCTCCTGCCCTTTCTGGGGAGGGGATGAGAGGGTGGGGAAGAGGGAGACTGAAGGCTGACCTGGAGGGATTAGGAGGGAGAGGGGAGTTGGAACAAGGGGATTCATGGATTAAAAAGAAATACTTTATTCTATAAAAATAAAGAAAAAGAAAAAAAAGTAGTACACTCAAAAAAGAAATTCTAATTGTGTGTTGATTAATGCTCCTTTGAATTTTAACTTCTCAGATGTTAGTTTTAATAATGTTATAAAAATTCAATATCTCCACTAGAATTTTTTAATGTATTTCTTTTTCATGTTTCTTCCAAGAATGTTACTCTTTGTTCTTCTAATATTTTTCTGATAATTTTATTACTTGACAGTAGTGAGGATTGAACCTTGGACCTTAGTTCATGCAAGGTCAGTGTTTTTCCACTTAGTTACACTGTCAGCCCCCTTCTTCAGATATTAATAAATAAACATTTTCCATCCAAATTTGGTGTGCAATTTGCTTTACATTGGACAATAGAATCACCAAGGACTGAGCCCTGAAAACACTGAACGTACTGTTTCCTTCCAGATGGATTGCAACCAAGTTGAATAAAATGAAAAAAATAATAAATTATGAGTATAATTCCTATGAAACTATTTGCCAATTTTATAAAGAATATTTCCCAGGGGATGGAGGGATGACGCAGTGGTCAAGGCACTTGCTGTTCTTTCAGAGGACTTGGCTTTTATTCCCAGAATTTACAAGCACCATGGTTCAAAGCCCTCTTTACCTCTAGTTCCAGGGAATCCAATGTCCTTTTCAGATAACAATGGGCTCTAGAGATACAAAGAGCAAACAAACATACATGTAGGCACAGCATTCATATACATAAAATGAAACAAATGGTATTTTTAAAGAATATTTCTCAGTGCATTAAGATACAAGATAATGTAATCATGACAGTGATTTATGAATTTGAGGCCAATTACATAGGCAGAACGGAAATTAAGTAATTGTTAGGTATTATTACCATCCAATGTATATATACACATATATATCTTTAGCCTCATTCCTAAATCAGAAATATTTCTTTATAAAGTATTATAGAAACTTAAAGGAACACAGAAAATAAACTTAATTTGTTATAAATATTTTAATTTTATTGTTTTTCACTCTTTTTCTGACCAATATACCTATAAATACATTTGAATATTAGCATATAATAAAATGATAGTAAATATAACAGACACTTGTGACCCCCCAAAGATAAACCATATATTAAATATGTGGCTAAAACCACTATGAGAATTTATTGTAGAGTATACCTTCATCTCAGATATACATGTAGCTGATTTTCTATATGCATGTATTACATATGAATGATTTCTGATACTCATGAGTTTAAAATCAATTAACAGAATTGTCATCAAAATGTTTCCTAAAAGCATAATTGTAGAGAATCATTAAGATTTTTAAAGATGATTATAATATATGATTAATACTTGCTAAGGATAAACCACAGATTTGTGAGATTCATTAATCAAAGTCAAACACACCTTGAATATGTACCCTTTGCCTGTGATGGGCCTATAAATCATGAGCTCACAAGGAAATAAGGAACCTATATCTTTGTGGGCTCATTACAGGGGCTTGCATGCAAAAAACACATAAATTTGCTTTTAAAACTTGAGAAAAGAACTCCCCAAATAGCCCATCTACCAACTTGAAAACATTATCTGATATTTAAGATCATAAATTCATAAGCTTTATAGAAAGAGAAATGCTCTTCCGAGGCCTAATTTGATCAAAGCTCAACCAGCAGAGAGTAGAAACTCAAAACCTATTTTTCAAGCTAACAACCTGTCTAAGAAAGGCGTTATTTTCAGAGGCTAGGCAAATATTATTTGTGCTCTGTTAGGAGAAAAGTCTATCACACAGCAGTTTCTAACCGCTGTTTGAGGCACACGTTTTCTGCTTGGCTTGGCCCTATTTTCATTCTATCCTTGGTGGAGTTTCAGACTTTGGCCCTGAATTTCTGAACACCGGTGAGTGCGGGCTGGAGAGTGAAACTCAGCAGGCCGCTGGAATGTTGGAACCACCAGGTGAAGTGTGTGCACATCACAGTGACCTACTCTGGCTGGTTGGAATTACAACATGTAATTTATCTTGCACGGATATTGTTTCTACCATCTGTACCAAATAATGCCGTTGTCTAGTGGTAATGAAAGACACACCAAGAACATCAGGGTTGATATTAGACTCTGAAGAACCTAAGTTCAGATGGACTGGAAAAACTAGACCAACAGAGAAGATCAAAAACTCTAAGAAATGTAAAACATGAACCTTCACACAACACGAAGACTCAGCCATTCACCATCCCACCCAATAATTCAAATAAAAACAGCTTCCATTTATCATGTTACAGCCCCTGGAATCCTTACTGAATGATCTCTGACAGTGCTCAGAGAAAAATCCCCTATGTTGTTCACACTAAATAATCACACAGATGGTAGGAAGACAAACCAAGTTCAGATGGAAGAGATGGTCATTGCCACTGACTGAGCACAGATCACTGTCAGTGACCCCATGTACTGCTGTCTGGAGATAGCATATATTTTCCTAATTTTATTAGTTCCCCAGCACAAATTAGCCATTCCTAAAAACCCTTTTTCATTTCAGTGTGTACGGAATTTCATCACAGACTTTTGTCCCAGAGTTCCCTTTAATGTGCTTTGTTCTACAGATTTTCTATTATCAACACTGTGTGTTCTCATCTTAGTGGTATGTTGGAATCCCACAGGGGAAAGCAAAGAAGCAGAACCAGAGCCAAGACTAGGAGATAAGCCCAACTGAATGATGAGTCCTGTGAACCTGGCCAAAAGCTCAGGTCAATGTTCACCAAGCTATACTGTGAGCTAAGGCAGAAGGGATGCCTTCACCAGCGCAGGCGCTCCACAGGAGGGGTACAAGCAACATATGGAAAAGCGATCAGTGACCAAAACTGCAGAGCATAAGATAAAATAGTTTGACATAAAGAACAGAGTAGCAATAAAAAAGAATGTGTTAAAAATGTTAATTATTAAGAAGACAGAACCTGGAGCCAAACAGGATTCAGTGGACAAGAGCACTGGCTACCCATGCACAGGACCAGAGAATGTAGGTTGGATCCTGACATCCACAGGATAGTTCACAACCATCTCTAACCCCAGTTCCAGAGGTTCTGACCCTCTTGTGGCTTCCTTTGGCAATGAACACACATTCATTCATACAAAAATTTGTATACATACAATAAAAGTAAATTCATCTTTTAAAAATAGAAAACCAAAACATTAAGGTGGATCTTAGTGTGGTTCATACCTATAACCCCAACACTCAGGAAGTGATGGCAGGAAGATCAAAGTGAGCCTCTTCTCTAGGGTCAGCTTAGTTCAAGACTAGCCAGAGGTACATGAGAGCCTGCTCAGAACACAGTAAAAATAGAACAACAAAGAAGATACATGTTGTACGGACACATAAACAAACTCTTCATCTGAGTTCTAAGTTCAGTCCATGTACCAAATATAATATAGGAAAAGTAAGGTTTTTGCTGACTGATACACTGACATTCAAATGAAGTATCTGCAATTGCAATTGCCACAATGTCACTGGATGACCTACTGCTTACCTAGGATTGTGACACCAGAGAAGACTTAAAAGTTGCAGCCTCTCAATGGAATATCTACACCACCTGCCTTTCCACAAAAGGCTCAGGAACCATTGGGAGATAGGAGACAGGAAGCCTATAAGCCAGAAGTAGTGGGCATCTGCAGGGAAACATTATTTGCCTTACTGGACTGGGCCACAGCCCACATGAACTCACAGCAGATATGAGCTCAAGTGCAAGAACTACCTACGATAAGGCAGACAAAATCCCAGCCAGATGGCGTAGGGACTCAGCAGCTATCTCTAGATGAGAAGTTATGAGCAACTGATTTACTTCAGAGATATATCTGCTGAAAGACTGTCCATACGGATACCCCTCTATCTGCCTACATATGAAGTGGACCAGCGCATCTAAAAAGAAAAGCTGGAAGCATTTTATTTGCGAATTTGGTGATAAATGAACTTTCTTGTGACATCTTCTTTTTCTAAGCATCACTTTTTACCTGTTTTAACATGTACTCTAGGGTTCTGATTTTGTTCCAAGGGAATGCCTTGGGTTGTATTTTTTAGACCCCCCAACTTGGAACCATCATACTTTGTCACAGGTACCAAAGAAGCAGTCAGTGGGTGAGAGATTCTGGACAGCAGCTAATGACAGCAGAATTGTATGACTCAGAAATGTGCTACCTCCTGGGTCTGAGGTGTGTAACAGACCCAAAGTGTCCCTAGCAATGGGGATCCTCCAGCATAAAAAGATAATTCTAGCCCTTACTGAGGACCTAGCAATGAGCCTCTGAATATTTCTCATCAATAAGATTATATATAAAGTCGGTTGGTTAATTAGAAGAAAAAGATAAAGGGTGATCCCTAAAAACAAGGGCACTCTGCTGCTTTCATCATAGGCCCAAAAGGCCAGCTAGAGCACACAGTCTGCCAGCTCTCTGAGGAGGGACAGCGCACTTCCTCTGAGACTGGACCACTAATCAGAAAACAGTTCTGAAATAATTCGTACACTCTCAACAGAGACTGTAATTTCCAATTTCATTCTCTGTTGCATGAAATGAAACTTGAAAGACACAAAACAATCAGCCTTCAGACTCCCTCTCCATTTCAATGCTTTCTAAGCGTTGATAATACTGTGTTCCACTCAACATTGCCAATTTTAAGGCCCTCAACAACTCTTAAGATAGAAATTCTGTAAAGGCCACTTGCCCTGCAAGCCCAGCAGTTTCTGTGTGGCTTAGATCTAATCTGATTTTGGACATCATAACATTTTGGTCTCTAAAACCTAGTGAGTTTTACTTTTCTTAGGAATAACAGATCTGGTCTGGAATTCTCTTATCTGGTCTGACAGGAAGTACCGCCTTTACTGCAGAATCAGTGGACCTGGAACACAGCACTTAGACCTCCCAGCCCCTTCTATGTGAAAACCAGACCCCTGACAGTCACAGTGCTGTAGGCAGCCCTCATGCCCCAGCCTGCCTGCGATTACTGCTGGTAAGCCAAAAGCCACTGACTAGGACAATCCACACAGAGTGACTGGTCAAAGCACCGATTAACAGCCCAACCTTTTGTATCCCAGTTTGAGACATCTTTAAAGAGTCATCTGAGATTCAGAGCTGCTGAATGAGGAGGACAGAGGTTTGTCCAGTCAAATCTGTGAGTGGGCTTTATGTTGAACTTGGCCTATCTGTCCAGTTTGGAACTGTCTGAGGAGGTGCCTTAGAAATAAATGTCTTGCAATGGCTGTGAGCATTCTGACCCTCTTCCTGGTAAGTCTTGGCCAATGAGCGATTATCTGGCCTGTCCAGAATGCTGACATCAAGCTTCCTTTATAAAAAGACCTCTCCCACTTTGTTCCCCCTTCTTTCCTCTCTCTTTCTGCCAGAGGGTGCAGGCATCACTGTCATTTTCTCCTTCCCTCTCCCTCCTGTCTCCCGCCCCATCTCCTTCTCCCTCCCCTCCGTTTCTCTCTCTCTTCCATCCCTTTTCTCCTTATTCTAACAAAGTCCCTCCACATGATTCACAAACTGTCTCTTTCTGCAGCAACCACAGCAACCACACCATGGCAAACACCACTGCCTCCTGCCCGCGTGGCATGTCTGCCCGCGTGGCATGTCTGCCCGCGTGGCATGTCTGCCTGCGTGGCCTAAGGCCCCACCTGCTAGGGATCCTAGTATAACAGCGGCTCCAGGATAGAAAATACAGGGGTCAAGCAAATTATGTGATTGACTGATTTGACTCCTTGAGTGAGGGAACCCCATAATCTATGTGGTTATCTAGCTCACTGCTCCGTGTACCTGTCATCAGAGAAATAAACTAGCAAGGTGGCCCAAAGACTGACCATGTCATTAGGATGAGAGTTTAAACTTAAATTTGGGAACACAGGAAGCTTCTGGTTTATTATTTCTTTGTCCCTTTTATATGCCCTAGAACTTTTCTTTGTATAGGAGGAATTCAAAAGTAGAAGACAAATACATTATAGAGGAAAACAACTACATTTTAAAAAACTAAGGAAAACTGGGGGCATTTATGGAAATATACATATTTTTATGTATGTATGTGTATGTATATATATATATATATATATATATATATATATATGGATTTGGAAAGCTACTTTATAGGGGTATGCTGAGTCCTGTCAGTAAAAATCCAGGTTTAAGCAGAGCTTTGTTATTTTTACCTGGTGATAGGTCCCTCCCATCTCAGTCTTTGAGAATATCTTTGAATGTATGCTTACATATGTGCATGTGCATCTGTGTTCATGTGGGGCATAATTTCCATGGTTGTACATGTGGAGGCCTTGGTGTCATTGCTTAGGAGCTGCGTATATTACTTTTCTGAGACAGTCTTTCTCACAGGACCAATGCTAGCTGTTAAGGCCAGTCTGGCTAGTAGGTTAGCCCCAGAAATTCTTCTGTCTCCTCCTGCCCAGTGTTGTGTGGCAAGAGCATGCCACCATGCATGGCTTTTCATGTTCACTCCAGGGATCGATTTTAGGTCTCACACTGAGGAATGAGTACTCTATCTATAGAGTTCAAGCCTTCCCTTAGCCCTGAACAGAGTATTTTTATTATGTCCCTGGGGCAGTAAGGGGTTCCCAAGGCTGAAATCTCATTTTACTCAGGCAATGTGCAGTGAGCAAATCAATCTCAGGTGCGCTCACGCATGGACACACACACACATACATACACACATTCACACACATATACACACACACACTCACACACACAGGATAGAACTCAGTTGTCATTGCCAATCAAAGGCTCAAATCAGTCTTTCTGGTTTTGTCCACAGGCAGACTCATTCCTAGGACATATTCCTCAAGTGTAGGCATATTATAGTGTAAAAATTACATGAATTTCTGTTTTCCTGTAAGGAGAAAATAAGTTGTGCAAATCGATTACATTTCCCAGAGTGTGGCATCACTGTGTTTTCTCCAGGCTATAGGCACTGCAGTCTCAATGTCCATCAAATGAAAGCAGTCTTGAAGAAACCAGATGGTTGCCAGGTATCTTTATGTAGTGGATGAGCAGCTACAGAGCAGGCTCACGATACTTGTGTGCATTGGAGAGATTCCCCTAAGGGTTCAGCTAATTACTACTTTAAAACAACTGCATATATTCAGATGCCAAATGACAGATTAAACCAGTGGCAATGGCCATGTTATTTGCCTATTTACACGACAGACAATATGTCTCTGGTGACTGTCCTCACACTTGGGTGCCAAACCTCCATAGAGAGTTTTCTGAGGGAACACAGCTAGCTGTGTTCAGTGGGAGTGGGGATACCAGGAGATCATAATTCCAGAATGTTCCTCCTTCAGGTCATCTTGCATTTTCAAATCCAAGTCTCCCCTCACAATCTCCCCCCACACACACACACACAGAGAGAGAGAGAGAGAGAGAGAGCTCTTACTGCTGCAATCATTAACCACATATGAAGAGTGTGCTTTCTGTAAGTCAGATGTTGTTTTGTTTCATAAGGCAGACGACTGAAATAAATTCCGGCAAGCCTTTTAAAGTGTAGCAGAGAAGCAGCTTTATATATGCTTCACTACTGCACACCATGGGTGTATAAATGGATTGCGCACGCAGGTCAGGGGAGAACCTATTTCACAGAGGAGTGTTAATTTTCACTTTATTTCACAATAAAATAAGACTTTCTCTTGTTCAGGAAGGAGAGCTGATATAGGAAGCAGATGGAGGAGACAGAGCAATGCTCAGAAGTGGGAAACAATGACTCCCACTACAGGACAGCACAGCAGCACCCCCCAAAGGCTGCTGGGTGTGTTCCTTTGGGATAGTTCACAGGGTAAGTGAGCAGCTCCCAGAGCCTCTGAGATGAACATGTGCCCCGCAGAAACAGCCATGCCATCCTCTCTGAATAACCTGGAACACAGGCCATCTCTGTGCAACAAACTCAGTTGGAAGTTTTAAAAATAAATGAAGTCATCACAAGCATTGAAAGTTCCCCAACAAAACCCTGCTCCTTGGTAACTTCCTAACAGCTTTGCTTAGCACAGGTAGAAGGTTCCTCTCCACACCCTGCTCAGGCAGGAGATATTTAGGTTAATCTTGTTCCAAAGGTTTCATGCCCTATAAAACCTTCCTGCATGGCTGTTCTTTAATCCAACAACATTTATAAGCCCCTTTACCCTCTACCCACAGTGAAGATTTTAACCAAGGAACTGTGGTAGCATTTTGAGAACTGGCAGATCCAACATGATCCTGTGATAAATTATAGTGCAAGCTACCTACCTGCCTAACTGAATAAGTTTCCTGAAAAGACTTTAACTCTTTGTGAGAACATTTACTCCCAGAATTCCAAAAGTTAGCCACTGGGCAAGAAAGTGCCCTTGCCTCAACTGCTGACAGTATGATGTCAAAAATGGACAAGCAGGACATAAAAAATAGAACTGCTGAATATTGCCAGGACAAGGTAGGAAGTTCTTTGAATATATTGCTTCACAGAGAAGTCTTTTAGATATAACAGGCCTGTAGGCCAAAGATGGATGTACCAATGCTACAGAGGAAACTTGAGTGACTGTCCAGGCAGCCAGCTGCTTCATTTTTTACATTTTTGGGATTTATTTGCACGGTTCATTTGTTAGTTAATATTATTTCCTTCTTGGGTCTCTGAGGGAGTTGAAGATGAGATGGTTATAGTTATAGTTTTCTAGTGATAATTTTAGAAAAGTAACCAAGAGATTACAGTGTATAAGTTTGAGAGACATCAAAAGATAGTTTTTAGCTAGTACTACCAGTTAGATAGAAAGCAAATTAGGTACAATACTTTGGACTCATCAAAATAAGATAAATATTGGAATATTTTCTTTGAATTTGTCAATTGTTCCTGGATTGGACATAAATGATATAATTATTGCCTGTATACATTCTATATAGTTATTGTACCTATTGTATATAGTTTTTCTTATATTGATTATAGCCTTTTTATTTTCACATAAAAGGGGATATGTGGTAATATATGTTTAATTAAATTAATATAATAAATTACTTCACCTTCTACCAATATTACACACACACCCTACTCAGAATGCCCATTCCCTGTGTGTGTGTGTGTGTCTGTCTGTCTGTCTGTCTGTCTGTCTGTCTGTCTGTGTCTGTGTGTAAGTGAGTGCTTACACACACACACACATGCCTGTGTAGGTGTACACATATATGTGGTGACCAGAGCACAACTTTGGGTGTCATGCCACAGGTATTGAGATGGTTACTGTTAATTGTCAGCCTGACAGAATATAGAATCATCTAGATAAGCCTCTGGGCATGCCTGTGCAAGATAACTTGACTGCATTTTTTATTGTGGGACGACTCATCCTCATCATGGGTAGGACCATTCCCTGGGCAGGGAATCCTACATTGTTTAAAGTGAGGATGCAGATATTCATTGTGTTTTGCTTCTTTACTGGACATGCACTGTGACCAAGTACTTCAAGTTCCTCTAGTTTATCTTTCCCTCCGATAAGAGTCTGTACCCAAAAATGGTAATCCAGAGTAAACCGCCTCTCCCCTAAGTACCTTTGTGGAAATATTTTAAGAGAGAAACAGGAAACGACATTAAGATAAGTACCATTCACTTTATTTTACAAGACAAGGTCTCTCATTGGCCTGCACTCTCCATATAGATTAGGCTGTTGTTTTTGTGTTTTGTATGTTTGTTTGTTTCAAGACAGGGTTTTTCTGTGTATTCCTAGCTTTTCTAGAACTTATTCTGTAAACCAGGTGGGCCTCAAACTCACAGAGATCCACGTGCCTCTGCCTCAAGTGCTGGCCTTAAAGGGCTGCACCACCATGGCCCAGTGGTTAGGCTGACTATAGAATGAACACCTGCCTGCCTCTCTCCCCAGCACTGGGGTTACAAGTGCACAACACTAAGCACAGCTTTTTGTTGTTGCTGTTGGGTTTTGCTTTTGTTTTCTGTTTTTTGTTTATTTGTTTAACTTGGGTTTGGGGGAACTGAACTGAA
>PVIH01024506.1:0-22602 GCA_004025045.1 Sigmodon hispidus | reverse complement strand
TGTGTTTCCTTTCTCTAGAGTATTCTTCTGTGGTCTTATTGATTGTTTGTGATTTCGTGGATGTATCTGGGGTCCTTAGGTTGTAGTTTTCCCTCTAATACTCTCTGTAGTGCTGGATTGGTAGATAGATATTCTTTCAGTCTGACTTTGTCCTGAAATACCTTGTTTACTCCATCTATGGTGATTGATAATTTTGCAGAGTATAGTATTCTAGTTTGGCATCCATGCTGTTTTAGGGTCTGTATAACTTCTGACCAAGCCCTTCTAGCTTTCATTGTTTCCATTGAAAACCAGGCATTATTCTGATGGGTCTGCCTTTATATGTGAGTTGGCCCTTTTCTTTTGCAGCTCTTAAAATTTTTTCTTTGTTCTGTATGTTTTGTGTCTTGATTATAATATGGCGCACTGACTTTTATTTGGGATCATATCTATTTGGTGTTCTATAAGCTTCTTGTATCTTTATTGGCATTTCCTTCTTCAGGTTAGGAAAGTTTTCTTCTATGATTTTATTGAAAACATTATCTGTGCCTTTGAGCTGGTATTCTTCTCCTTCTTCTATTCCTATTATTCTCAAATTAGGTCTTTTCATGATGTCCCAGATTTCCTGAATATTTTGAGTTATGGCTTTTTTAGTTTTACTATTTTCTTTGACTGATACATCTATGTGAGCTACTGAGTCTTCCACTTCAGAGATTCTATCTTCCATCTCTTGAACTCTGTTTGTTATGCTTGTATCTGTAGTTCCAGCTTTTTTCTTCAGGTTTTCTATTTCCATTTTTGCCTCATTTTGCGCCTTTTTTTATTGCTTCTATTTCAGATTTTATTTCAGCTTTTATTTTCTGGCATGTTTCTTTCATAGATTTGTTCATCTCTTCCAATTTTTTGTTTGTATTTTCTTCTATTCCTTTAAGGCTTTTTTTCATATCTTCTTTTAGAGCTTCGATGAACATCAAAAAGGAATTTTTGGTGTTGCTTCCTTCTGTTTCCTCTTCATTGCTCAGTTTAGGCCTTGTATTTGTAGGATTGCCACTCCAGAAGAGCTTTTAAAATGGTAATATCACTGTGATTGCTGACTCTGCCCCTTTTGGCTGCTTTTCAATATGGCGGAGGTGCCCGCTGAATCTCTCTCGTTGCCATCAACCAGAGTAGACACAGGAAATGCTGCTACCAGAAAAAACTGTTTTTAACTCTGTTTTCTTTCTGTTCAATATAAGCAGAAACCTTAAATCAATAACACTTATGCCAAGCCTTTCAAGAAGCATATGGATTTAAGCTGTGTCATGAACATTGGCATTTTTAAATTCCCACCTGATAGTCATGCTGTCTCTGTACCATAAAACAATTCAAATATGCAATTCAGAAAGCCACTTTTGGGTCTGTTTCAGTGATCTATAACACATTTTAAGTTTTTTAAACTTTCTCAAGCTTTATGCATGTGTCTGGCCCACGTTGGAGTGCCATCTGTTGTAAAAGGTTTCCTGGGCCCATTTGACCTGAGGTTTGTACCTGGCCCGTGGTGGCATTTTCCCCCAAAGAAATTAATCAGACACTTATATTAACTTCCTACTGTTTGTCCCATGTCTCATGCACATTACTAGCTAGCTCTTTCATATTAACTCAATTCATTCTAATAATCTACCTGCCACATGGCCCAGCCCACAGCTCACCTGTATTTCTTACATGTCTCTTCTTTGGGGGTCGGATGGAGACTGTCTACGTTCACCCTCCTTCTATCTGTCTGTCCTCTGATTCTCCACCCACTTCTATAGTGCTCCACATAGTCCAAAATAGCTCTGTTATTTACAGCATAAAGAGAATATTCCACCACAAACATCACCAACAGAGATACTGTCCCATAAGCTTCAATGCATTTCTCCAAACTACCCTTTGTTTAACCTCAGCTGCTTCATAAGACACAGCCTCTGGAAAGCTCCATCACATGAGCTGCTCCCTGAGACAGCCTTGGGAGAGTCTCATTATAAAAGTGACTTTTTGAGACACAGACTCTGGCGAGCTCTGTCACAAGAGCTCTAGATGCAAAGCTCAACTGTTTTGGCCTATGGCAAGAACCATAGCAGTAGGCAGGAAATCACAGACAGGTAGAAGGAGGGTGGAGTCAAACAGTTTTGATCTAGCTGTGCCGAAGAACAATGGAAGAAGCCCATGTGTGTTATTGACCAGGCCACATGACCAGCTAGATTAATGGAATTGGGTTAAATTAATGAAAAAGAGTTAGCTAACAATGTGCCTGACACATAGGTCAAACAGAATAAAATCAATATAGTTTTCTGAGTAATTTGAGGGGGAAGAGGCTGTAGGCATATCTGGATCTCTGGCCTATTCAGGGTCAGAAACTTGTATTGCAAATGGCATCCCAATGTGGGGCCCCAAACATGTGCAGAAAACCTGAGAAAGCTTCAAAAGCATTCTAGGTCACAGAAACAGAGCCAAAATCAGCTTTTAAATGGTATATCTGAAGTGGGTGATGGTACAGAGGCACCATGGTGTTCAAGCTTGAATTCAAATAAAAATATTTACTTTTATTTATTTTATGTGAATTGGTGTTTTTCTTCATGTATAACTATGTAAGGGTGTCAGATCTTGGAATTACAGACAGTTGTTAGTGTTGTGTCTAGAGCTCAACCCACAGAGAGACCACCGAAGCCAGAAATGTCCCAAATGCAAACCCCAAGGTTTATTGGTAGCACAATACAAGCCAGGCAGGGAGCATACTTCAAGCACCTGTGACACCAGAGCAGAAAGTAGCTGGTGCCCTTAGCTACGAGGGGTATTTATAGGAAAAAGTTACAACAAGGTTGGTTACTTGGAGGACTAGTGCTCACATGCTACTGATTGGCTCATGCTTAGGGTCTTTATGCCCCAGAATATCTTTGGACCCCACCTGGATGGACCCTACTGGGGACCTTACCTGGGGTGGCTGGTTTTTATCAGAACTAGTCAAGTGAGAATCTATTCCTCTTCCAGACCTGGGCTGATGCCTTGGCTGATCTTCCAGAGATGGACAAGTATTCTTCTCTCAGAACTGGGGAGGCCCCCTGCTAGGTCTTTTCTTTTAGAACATGTTCTTTTCCCAGGACTGATCAGGCATGATTATTCTTCTCCCAGGCCTGGGCAGTACCCCCTTCCAGAAATGAGAAACTAAACTTTACTTTACCTTTTTATAAAATAGCTACTAGATTGCATAAAGGGTTTCTGTTACCACATTTTGAATGCTGGAAATCAGACTCAGGTCCTTGGGAAGAACAGTCAATGTTCTTAACTGCTGAGCCAGCTCTCCAGCCCTAGACTTGAACTCAAAATCGTGTGTTCCCAGCAGGCAGCTTAAACCAGGTCCAATTCCCTGAAGTCTCACACAGGACTCAGTATAAGCAACAGGCACCATGTGATTGATTTAAGTTTTCTGTTTATATTGAAGAAAAGAGGAACAGAGTCAAAGACAATTTTTTGGTAGCAGCATTATTTTTGGACTGCTCTGTTTGTTAGCAGTGAGCAGAAATGTGACTCCTTTAAAAAGCTTCCTGACTCAGCTTTATCAGCAAAAACTGGCTCGTTAAGGGCTGTGTGCCACTAAAACTTGAGAAAATAAACATGATCCCATGTTGAAAGTCACCAAATTGATGGAGTCAGCAGTCATAACAATGCTAACATTTTAAAAGCTTTTCTGGTGGAAAAATAATTAAGGATCCAAAACAAAACAGATTCAGGTAATTTAAACCCTCTCAATGGGTTAAAATTTGTGTGGAAAAGAATATGTAGAGTCAAACAGAAAAGAAAAAGAAAAAGAAAAAGAAAAAGAAAAAGAAAGTCCTTTAAAAAGATAAATAGAGAAATAATAATATAAAAAGCTATGTAAAGATGGCAAATACACAGAGTTTGAATTATGATCATTATTGTGTTTTATTCCAATTTTTTAACTGTTAATGAGCTAACAGCAGAAAGACAATTTAGTGCAAAGTCTGCTAAGTTAAACAAATATATATTTTAAAGGTATCTTGACTTTGAAATTTGTACCTAAGTATAGGTTGCTTTGGAAAAGAGTTTCTACTGTCTTGTGTTTCCATACAAGATGAGAACCTGTGGATTGTTTTCAGACAAATATTGTTTGACCTGCCATAACCACCTCAAAATTCTCTCAATTAGACTTTGGAAGTTACTTACACTTCCTGTTTATTTGCACAATAATATATCCTTCTGTGGTCTTTGATGTGGCTGAAGATTTAATAATTATAGGTATAGTTCTTTTTACTTTAAAAGGTATATTAGATATGAAACTTTAGACTCACAATGATAAGGTAGATAATGGAATAATCTCTTTAATTTTGTGAATACAAATAGACTGGATATTGTGACTGTAATTCCTGCTTGAGAGTTGTTCTGTTGTAATTTTGCTATATGGAAATTGAAACCTTCCTTTTTAATTAGACAGAAAAGAGGAAATGTGGTGGAATGTTCTTTGCACGCTGTAAATAAAGGACTGTTTTGGCTTATGTGGATCACCATAGAAGTGGGTGGAGGATCAGAGCACAGGCAGGGAGAAGGGTGGAGTTAGTCTCCATCTGACCCTCTAAGAAGACAGACATGTACAGGTACTGGCTTAGCCATGGGCTGAGCAACGTGGTGGGAAGATAAATGGAAATGGGTTGAATTAAGATGAAAGAGCTAGCTAGTAATGTGTTTAAGATATGGGTCAAACAGTATGAAGTAATATAAGTGTCTGATTCATTTCTTTGGTGGACAAAAACAGCCATGCACACCAGGTCACAAAACTCCAGGAACCAAAGGCCCGGGGAAAAATTTAGTACCCAACACCTAGTATAACAAAACAAGCTCCCTGAAACACTGAAGAGGCTTTCACTAACCAGAGAAAGTGATGGATAGACACCAGTGCAAAAACTCATTCAACAACCTGAAGAAGAATATGGTACCACTAGTGGTTCTACAACAGAAAGACTTAAACATTCCAATAAAGAAGAAGCAGAGGTATACAGTCTTAAAAATATCTTTATGAAAATAATAGAATCTGTTAAAGAAGACATTAAAAACTCCCTTAAGGAAATAGAGGAGACAAACAAAAGAAATGCAAAAATAACTCTTAAAAAATCACTTGAGAACCAAACCAAACCTTACCAAACAAACAAACAGGTGAAGAAAAGAATACAAGACCTAAAAACTAAAATAGAAGGAAGAAAGAATACATAATCTGAAGGAATACTGGAAATGGAAAAACTGGGTAAACAGGATCTGCAAATGCAGCATAACAGAATTCAAGAGATAAAAGAGAGAATCTCTGGTGTGGAAGATATAATAGAGGAAGTATATTTGTCAGTCAAAGAAAACTCCAAAGATAAAAAGCAATCATAACAAAAAACATCCAGAAAATCTAAGGTGTCATAAAAAATCCAAACCTGAGAATAATAGGAATAGAAGAAAAAGAGTATCCACTCAAGGGCAAAGAAAACATATTCAATATTCAATAAAATCATAGAAGTAAACTTTTCCAACGTAAAAAAAAATACCTATGAACATAAAAGAAGCATACAGAATACCAAACAGCTTAGACCCCAAAATATATCTGCTTGCCATGTAATATTTAAAACACTAAACACACAGAATAAAAAGAAAAGAATTTTAAGAACTTGAAAAGGAAAAGATCAATAACTTATAAAGGTTGACCCATGAAAATGATACCTGACTTGTCAATGAAGACTATGAAAGCTAGGTTATAACAACACTAATGGCATGAGTGCCAGGTCAGACTACTTTACCAAGCAAAGCTTTCAGTCACCACAGATAGAGTAAACAAGATATTTCATTATATATCCAGATTTTAAAAAAATATCTATCTACAAATCCAGCTTTATAGATAGGGCTAGAAGGAAAGCTCCAACCTAACAAAGCTAGAACACCCGCAAAGCCACAAGCAATACACGATTCCTTAGAAACAAACTCCAAAGAAGAAAAACGAAACACATAACTGTTGTACACATACTGAGAGACCTACCAGTGACCACAGGGAACTGGATTGATGCAAATACAGACGGTCAGTTTGGTTTTTTTGGACAGGTTTAAATTCTATGTTTCAACACAGTTGAGGGAATTTGGCCCTAAGCTCAGAGGTAAAAGATTTTTAAAACAAAGAAATATGCAAGTGGGGTGTTACATATCTTAGAATTTCAGGATTGGCTAAAAAAGATATGAGGTAATCTTTTTTAAAAACTATTGGTTAAATCTTCAGATCACCATGGACCAAAGTTAAATTTAAACAACAAAAATCACAGAAAGCCTACAAACTCATGGAAACTGAAAATCTCTCAATTGAACCACCTCTGGGGTCAACAAGGAAGTAAAGAAAGAAATTATAGACTTTTTAGAATTTAATGAAAATAAATCTACAACACACCCAAACTTATGGGGCAAAAAAAAAAAAGCAGTGCTTACTGAAGCTTCTAGGTTTTAGAAGGTCTCATTTATCAATTGTCCTTAGTGTCTGTGCTGCTGGTGTTATATTTTTGAAGTGGTCACCTGTGGCAATGCATTAAAGAATATTTCTCACTTTTTTCTATCAAGTTTCAGTGAGCTGAGTTTATATTGAATTCTTTGATTCACTTGAATTTGAGTTTTGTGCAGGGTGATAGGTATGAATCTATTTGCATTCTTCTACATACTACCATCCAGTTATGCCTTCAACATTTGTTGAAGGTACTATCTTTATTCCATTGAATATTTTTGGCTTCTTTGTCAAAAATAAAGTGTTCATAGATATGTGGATTAAGGTCAGGGTCTTCAATTTAATTCTATTGATCCACAAGTCTGTGTTTATGCAGGTATTGATCTGGTTTTATTACTGTAGTTATATAGTGTAGCTTGAAGTCTGAAGTTTTATTACTGAACAGGATTGTTTTGACAATCCTGAGTTTTTTATTATTCCATGTGAAGTTGAATATTGTTCTTTTAAGATCTATAGAAAATATTTTGGGGTTTTGATTGAGATTGCATTTAATCTGTAGATTGTTTTTGGTAAAATTGTCATTTTTATTATGTTGATCCTACCTATATAGGAGTTTGGGAGAACTTTTCATTTTCTAATTTTTTTTTCAATTTCTTTATTCAATGACTGAAAGTTCTTGTCAAACAGGCCAGCCATATCACTAGTTAGAGTTGTCTCAAGATATTAAATGCTATTTGCAGCTATTATAAAGGGTGATTTTTTCCTTACTTTTGAAATGACTGAAAGTCACTTAAAAATTGCTCTCACATCTTTAGCCAGCAGAAAAATGCAAATTCAAAAAAATCTGAGATGCCATCTTATATCTGTCAAAAGGCTAAAATCAAAAACACAGATGACTGCCTGTGCTGAAGGAGATGTGGAGCAAGGAAAACACTTCTTCATTGCTGGTGGGAGTGTAAACCTATACAACCATTTTAGAAATCAGTATGGTGGTTCCTCAGAAATCATAGAATTATTCTAGCCATTGATCCTGTGGTAACACTCCTTGGGCATATACCTGAAAGAGGCACATTCTTACCCCAAAGACATTAACTCAACTATGTTCATAGCAGCATTGTTCATAATAACCAGAAACTAAAAACAACCTAGATGCCCCACAACTGAAGAATGGGTAAAACACTTGTGGTACATTTACACAACAGAGTACAACTGAGCAGTAGATAAAAAAAAACAAAAAAACAAAAAACAAACAAAAAAATAAAAACTGATATCCTGAAATTTGCAGGCAAATGAATGGATCTGGAGAGCATCATCTATCCTGAGTGAGGTAACATGAACCCTGAAAATAAATACCATGGACATGGTATTTATTTACTCACTCATAAGTGAATTTTAAACATAAATCAAAGGATAACTAGGCTAAAATTCACAAATGTAGAGCAGATAATTAACAGGAAGAATTTAAAAAAAAAAAAATCCATGAATATCCCTCAGAAGCCAAAAGAGAAAAGAAATTAGAGTAAATTGGGATCATATAGAGGAAAGAATATAGAGAGGTGGTGGAAAGATATCATGAGAGAATGAAATGTTTGGGTGGAGAAAACAACAGAAAGGAAGAACAAAGTACTAGATATCTTGATAGAGGAAGCTTTTGTGAGGTTAGAAACATATATCTTTGGCTAGGACTCCAAACAATAGTAGATAGGGCTTCTAAACAAGACTTTCCTTATAATAAAATGAATCATCACCCTACTTGTCCTTATAGAACCTTCATCTAGCAACTGATGGAGGCAGAAGCAGAGATCGCAGCTAGGCAGTGTCAAGCTCCCAGTGCAGCTAAAGGGTAAGAGGAAAGATTATATGAGCAACGGGATCAGGAACAAGAGGAGGAGAACCACAGAGATGGCTGACCCAAGCTATTGGGAGTTAACTGACTCTGAAATGACAGCTAAAAATCAACATTGAATAAAATTAAACCTTCTGAATGTAGATGACAGTGGAAGGGTTGGGCAGTTTGTGGAACCTCTTGCAGTAGGAGACCAGAGTTTATTTTTGGGCCTTAAACTTGCTTCTTGGAGCCTATTTTCTACCAAGAAACACTTTACTTCGGCTTAATACTGGGGGAAGTATAGTGGGATTATGTTATGGTTATATTGCTACTGTTTCCTGTCATTGTAAACATTTGTCCTGCCTATGGGTTTAAAAAAAGCTGATTGGCTAAAGACAGTCAGAAAGTGTGGGTGGGGCTACCAGTCTAAGAAAACTCAGGAGCATCTCAGATCAGATACAGATGCCAGAGACAGATTACAGACAGAGCTGCCAGACAGATTCCAGAGAAAGAAGATGAAATGCTGCTTTGAGTAAAGGTCCTGAGCCACATGGCTGAAAAAAAATGAGTTGAGCTGAGATGAAGGAGTTAGCAAGTTATACGCCTGAGCTCAAGGTCATTCAGCAGAAAATTAATGAAAGTATCTGTGTGGTTTCTGTGTGACTGATGGGTTTGTGGGTCTGTGCGTCTGTTAGCCTGTGAGTCAGTCGGTCTGTGGGACTGCCAGACTGCCAGTCAAACCTCTGGACCAGGCCCAGAAATTCTGGGCCAGAAACCTTTTCCAACAGGGAAGTGCCTTAGTCCTATTTCAACTGTGTGTGCCAGACTGAAATGTCTCACAATGGCATTTCTACCCCTCTATGGAATGGATGGGAAAATGGTGTGTGGGGAGGCTGAGGGAAGACTGAGAGGAGGAGAGGGAGAAACAGTGGTGAGTATGAAAAAAACTTTAAATAAAAAAGTGTAAAAATAGTAACCAAAATGTTTGTGCTAAACAATCGTGATGATATGAGGATCTTGAAACAACCATTGAAATAATTACTATTGAGAGCAGTCATACTAAATTATACAAGTTAAAGACCATTCTGGAAAAAAAAAAAAAAACAGGAGTAGAGAGAAGAGGAAAATATCAGTGTTATAGGTAGTTTAAATTACATGGAGCAGTTTGTCTTTGTCTAGCATGATTTTGGGAAGTAATATGAAGCACATGATAGAGTGTGCTACTCAGCCTTTGTCAATGTTTAAAAATTCAGCTAACTCATACATTTTAATTAATCTGTATTTCTCATCTATGCTTTATCACATGGCTTGACACCTTTTCTCAGCACAGCATGCACATCTTCCTTCTATCTATGACTGCTTATGACCCCCCCGAATCTGCCTTTTCCCCTGGTTTTAATTCTGGCTACTGTACCTAATCTTATTATGTACATCTATTGGCCAGTCACCTTCTTTATTAAACAAGTCATAGCAACAGATCCTTACAATTAAAAAGGGATTATCCTACAATATTCCCCCTTCTTTTAATTTAAAAAGAATGTTTTAACATAGTAAATATATACAAAAAAAAAACAGTGATCAAGTAAGAATCACAGTTATTATGTCCAGTCTATTTGCATTTGGAAACTCAGAGAAAATACTCTATTATTCATTATGTCTCTGTGAGTCCAAATTTTTGTACCTAACTTTCTATTATGCCTACTGAAAATTATAAGTTTAACAATTTAGTCTTTAACTACATCAAAGACCCCAGAACTATTATTTAATAACAGGCACATCAGATTTCCTGAACATTCACCTAAAGTTTCCTCCATAATATTTAGGCATCCAACACTTGTCTACAGGCCTAGCATATCTGAAAAGTTTTCCTGTGAAGCAAGAAACTTTGAAGGACTGTCCTATCTTGTTCTGGCAATGTTAGGCAATTATCTTTCTTGCATCTTGCTCATCCATTTGAGTATTAACTGTCAACAATTGAGGGAAGGGCAGTTTCTTCACCAATATGGCTACCTTTTTCAATAAAAATAGCAAACTCCATAATAAAAAATGGGAAAAAAATAGCAAACTCCTTGCGGAGATTTTTCAGTGTCCATCATCTTCTCTGAAGTAAATTCGTGCTTCCAGAAGCAAATATTTTCCACTGTCATGAAAAGCTTTAGGTAATTAAACAATGAATGCCATATTCTATAGATTGTTGAAGTATTTTGAAGAACATCTATCTATTTAAAAATGTGTTTATTACCCTTAAAAGATATCTAAAATGACTATAAATTTGACTCTTATAGATGTGTACTAATCTGTAGTTTTAATTATGTTTTATATTTTTAAATGAGATGCATAAAAAGGAGGTTGTTAGTAGCTACTCTTTTTCTTATCTAATCTTTCATGTTTTTAGTCTGATATTGACTCCTAATTTATTATTGATAAAGAATAATTAAATAAGGCTTTATCTGGAACCCAAATGGGTTATCATTTGTAGGTAAAATCACTAGTCAAACCACCAGTTTAAAAATAATAGACACAGAGGCTTACTATTAATTATAAATGCTTAGTTAATAGCTCAAATTTATTATTGGCTATTTTAAATTAATCATATTTTTAATCAATATTTTTCCATGTAGCATAATACCTTTTCTCAGCACAGAATACCCACCTTGCTTCTTCCTGCATCTGCTGTTGACAAACATGTATTATTTTATAATAATATGATATCTAAATACTTAAATTATTTAAGATAATGTGTTACTATCACAATCATAGGTAGACATTCAACAGGATAAATAAATATGAGTATTCTGTTTTGATATTAGATCATGATAATGTATGATCATGAAGTATTGAGTATTGGGTGTTAATAAGCAGCTTTTACATTTCTATTCCTACAATTATAAAATAGGATGAGAGTTCAAGTTTATAAAACTAATCCTATTCTTATAATGTTTTAAATATTTATAAAGTGAACAGTGTAAGTTTTATCTTCTCTATACTAAACTTGCATTTTTATAGAAAAAAGAATGCCAGGAATAGAAAAAGTAAGCCTCTGTGCCTTGATGAATTTTTATCTCTAACTTGTGATAATTTTAGCTACATATAATTGACTGTCTCATTGGTTAAACAGTCTGAGGTGATAAAAGTATTCTATGATTAACATACCAAGTCAGTGTCAACTGGACTTGTACTAATTGAATACATGAAAGATAACTAGAGAGACTTAACAATACAGTTTTTAATTCAGTTCAATCAGTTTAAATTAAGATTGGGCAGAACAAGTAGAAAATTTATAATTAATAATGTTGCATATGTGTGAGCCATGTCAGCAAGAATAAATAAATAATGAAGCATACTTTATATGTTAATTTCTACAAAACATAGTGGTTCATTCTTCCCTGTCCTGCTCATTGAAAGTACAGATCATGGCAACAATGTCAGGTTAGATTTCTTGAACATTTCTTCCTGGCTTTCTATTTGTTGCTCAATTGATGATATCTCAAGGTTATGACTGATGTCCTTTGTAAGGTCTAATCACTTTTGTAACAAATGGGATTAGATCCTACATTAATGGTCTCATTTTAATAGGTCTTTCAAACTGAAATGGTAAAATTGCAATGTTGTAAACTATTAATATTAGAAATTTAAAGAATCGATGGGTGAGTGAGAAAGCTGGTTTAGACTAATAAGTGCTGAGGTGTATTGTCAGATGAGCCAGGTCCTTCATTTATAATGGAGTTCAAAAGACAGAGAGTCTAGTATTCCTTAGAAGAAGTAGAATATTTTTATTTTATAACTTCTACTGGGGGTACTCTAAACTAATATGTGGCATTAGTTTGTTAATATATGACTTGATGGCATCTAATCTTAGAGGTACTAGTCAAGGGATCCTGTTGATAACTCAAATGCAAATTGAGGTAGACAGAATATATATTTTTTGCAGGGACAAGACAAGGTGGGACAGAAGTTTGCATTTTCCTCTAAGTCTGTAAGAACTGAAACATGGGAAAGGCACAGATAGATCTTTCTGTGACTACTTTGTCTCATAAAGTGTACATGTATTAAAGAGGCACATACATGTGACAATAGAAGCTTAAGTGCATACATTGGTATCTTCCTACAATGTCACAATTTATTCAAAGCAAATTTACAAGGTTCAATTAAGCAAAGAGAAATGCAAGTAGTACGAAGTAATGAGATGAGAACAAATCTTTGGAAAAGAGACTGCAAGAAGCATGATAAAAGTCATGATTCTAAGAGTGAAACTGCTAAGATGAAACCAGTTGAATAGACCATAATGCAGAAAAGGAACAAGTAAATATATGGACTACAAATTCACATAGGGGACCAGAGGGATAGGCAGATAACAGCTGTTGAAGTTACATCAATGGCAAAGAGAAAGGCAAAGTTAAGCCTCAGAATAGACTGGGGATATTAACTTGTAAGCTTATATCAATTGGTGAGGGCTGTGATTATCACAGTAATAGGTGTCCTTCTTCTTAAGGGATCTGGTCTTGTATGACTGATTTTTTTTAAAAAAAAAATTAGGTTTTTCTTTTGTAGGTTCTTAATCTTGATCAATTCTAACAAGAGAATAAACAAGAAGCCACATGACTGTTTATTAGAGATTTTGAGAAAAAAAATGAAGAAGATAAGTTGACATCCTCCAGAAGGTAGAAAATGTCAAAATTAAAGGAAAAAGTTATGGTTGTTGAATTATGGCCAAGAAAGTATTTAAGTTTACCAATGGAGGTAGTCCATGAGTTAAGGAAGAGTGTTAGAGGAAGAGCGAGAATGTTGAAAGTGCCAAAGCAAGACTGTTAAAGAATTTTTCTGGTATCCAAAGAAAATCCAGGAGGAATTAAGAGGACAGAAAGAAAAATCTAAATAGTATTATGTGAAAATAAGTCTCCTTTCAATAAAAAGATAAAAAATAGAAATAAAATAAGTTCCATATGGTTTCTAGGGATAACACCACCATGAACATCCACATGACCAAAAAAGAAGCCATTATAGAGAACTATTAAATTTTGCAATAACGATCCTAAAGTTAATAGCTTCATAGTTCATAGCTTCTGGCAAAGCTAAGAATGGGAAAGATCTCAGTATTCTTTAAGGGGCTGACTATTGGGAGTTTAATTCTGCCAAGCAAGTATATTAGCAACACATTTTGGACCTGATATAATTTTTCTTTTTTCCTTCTTCTTTATATTGAAGGAGGTCGCAAGGATGAGGAGAGTGGACATAGAAAACTGGAATGAGATAATGACTTGGGTACATTATGTGAAACCCCCAAATAATCAATTGTATTTATTTGCCAGCTGGATGGCAGTGCCCCACAAAAAGTAAAAAGCCAAAAGAGCCTTTGGAGTGTGACTGTGCACTTTTAGAGTATACATCCAGAAATGGTAATGCTGGGTCCTTGGGGAGATTGATTCTCAATTTCCTGAGAAGCCATCATACTGCATTCCATAGTGGCTAGACAAGCTTACACTCCCACCAAAAATGGAGGAGTGTTCCCTTGCTCGGCACCCTCTCCAGGATAGTCTGTCATCTGTGTCTTTTATCTTAGCCAATATGACAGGTGTCAGGTGGTATCTCAAAGTTGTTTTGATTTGCATTTCTCTGATGGCTGAACATGATGATCATTTTTTCAAGTGCCTTTTAGTCATTTGTAATTCTTCTGCTGAGAATTCCCATTTTAGTTCTGAACCCCATGTTTTGGTTGGGTTATTCAAGATTTTGGGCTCTAGATTTTTGGTTTCTTTATATATATATCTTAGAGATTAATCCTCTATCACTTGTAGGGCTAGTGAAAATCTTTTTCCGTTCTTTAGGCTGACGTTTTGACCTGTTGACAATGTTCTTGGCTTTACAGAAGTTTCTCAGCTTCAGGAGATCCCACCTATTGATTGTTGATCTTAGTATCTGTGCCACTGGTGTTGTATTTAGGAAGTGGTCGCCTGTGCCAATTCATAGAAGTGTATTTCCCACTTTCTTTTTTATCACGTTCAAAATAGCTGAGTTTATGTTGAGGTCTTTGATCCACTTGGATTTAAGTTTTGTTCACGGTGATAGGATTGGATCTATTTGCATTTTTCTGCACACTACCATCCAGCTATGCCAACACCATTTGTTAAATATACTATCTTTTATCCATTGAATATTTTGGGTCTCTTTGTCGAAGATCAAGTGTTCATAGATTTTTGGGTTAATGCCCGGATCTTCAATTCTATTGCATTGATCCACACGTCTGTTTTTTTGCCAGTACCAGGCTGTTTTTATTGCTGTATCTCTATGTTATAACTTGAAGTCAGGGATGGTAATGCCTCCTGAGGTTCTTCTGTTGAGCAAAATTGTTTTGGCAATCCTAGCTTTCCTGTTATTCTAAATGAAATTGAGCCATACTACCCTGAACCCATCTGATCTTGTCTTTACTATATTGTGATATGTTCCCTCCACTGACTTACTCTGTATGACATTCCATAATGAAATATTCTATTTTTTCAGACTTTTTCCTGTATCATCTTAAGTAATAATGTGATTTTTATATTTAAGTTCATTTGTATGATTTATCATTTTATATAAAAGCAAACTCTTCCTGTATCTCTTGAACGGAGTGAGTCATCTTATTCAATATTGCTTATATTTTGTTAAAATTAATAGTTTTTAAACTATGTGTTTATTTGTATTAGGAATATTGTGTATAGTCTTCCTTTTTTCTTTCATAGTTGTTGTTCCATCTTTACCTGGATATAGCAATTAATTAGAGTATTAAGTCTTTAAAAAGTTTGAATTGTTGCTTTTATTTAAATTTTTGCCGCAGATTAAAAAAATATTTATTGTGCTTCTTCTTAAATGTCTGAAAAAATTCTCCTGTGTATTACATAGATTTGACATTCTTTTAGGTAAAAGACTTATTTATTATATATTTTTCTTTTATTATAAGTAGACTTTTTCTTTTATTGTAAATAGATATTTTCTATCATAATATAGTCTGATTACAGTTTGTCTTCTTTATGTTCCTTTCATTTTCTCCCCACCTCTTCTCCATCCTAATCAGCTCCTGTTATGTCTCACCTTAGAAAATTACCAAGCTTATAAATGGTCAAGAATAAAATAAAATATACTGTAATGAGATAAAAACAAAAATTAACATCAGAGTTGGACAAAATGAAAAAGTGGCATTTTGCATCAGTGTTTGTGAGTTCATATGAGCATTGTACATGTTTATTTAGAGTTCCTTTTTTATTTGGTATCCTCCATCCTCTCTGGCTCTTACATTTTTTCTGAGTCTTCTTCGATAGGGTTCTCTGACTGTTGATGGAATCAGTTTGGTGGAGACATCCCAGTTAGAGCTGTGTGTTCCAAGGTCTCCCACTTTCTGCATAATAGCTAGGTTGGGTCTCTGCATTTGCTCATAAAGAAGCTGCAGGAGGAAGCTTCTTTAATGATAGCTGAGAAGAGAACTGATACATGAGTATAGTGAAATGTTATTGGTAGTAATTTTATTGTCATGTTCCCTTCGAAAACAGTAGTACTGTTTTCCCATACTTTTCTTGTACATCTGGTCTCAGTCTTTTGGGCCCCCAAGCAAGTCGGAATTAGGGTTCATCTCATGGTATAGGCTTTAAGCCTAATCAAATATTGGTTGGTAACTTCCACAACTTTTGTGTACTAGCACATCTTACAAGCAAGTAATCATTTCAGATCTAAGGGATTCTAGCTGAATTGCTGTTTCCCTTTCTTCTTTTGTTTTGCACAGTGTACCAGGAACTCTTCTCTGTAGGACTGAAGGTTGTAGGTAGGTAACATCTTGACTTCTCAGTGTTCAGTGAATTGTATGGGTGTTATCTCCAGCAATATATCATTACTGTTAGTTTGTAAAGAACAACCTATAGACCATCCAACAGCCTAGGTTGTTTTGGAAGATACCATGGGAGCTTTTTAGCCAACAACTAAATTGTATGTAACCTAATACTAGTACTGGTAGATTAATTCAGTGGCGAAAAATGTACAGTTGAGATTCTGTTTCCCTCATTTTGACAACTTTATTTAGTTTGCCTTCATATGTATATTTATATTTGGAAGTTACTATTGTGCTCTTTCCACAGTTTCTTTCATATTTGAAAAACATCTCTTTTAGCTGTTTCTACCCAAAATTCTCCCCCTCAACCCCATAATCTTCTCCCCACTTGATCCCCCTCAATCCATTTCTTCTCATAACCATAATTATCTATTCTATTTCCTTTCTTAACATGATTCATCTGTCTATCTTAGTTCCTCACCTTATACTTACACTTTATGGTCAACAGATTGATTATCATTAAGGAATATAAACTATATTTGTCTTTCTGGTACTAGTATAACCCACTTGGGATGATTTTATTTTTACTTCTATTTATTTACCTTCAGATTGATTTTTGTTTTTAATGGCTATGTAATACTCTATTATGTATATGTGCTGTAGTGGGATTATATTGGTATGTTGCAAATATTTGTCACACTTACTGGTTTATTAAAAAGCTAATTGGCCAGAGGCAGATCGGAAGTGTGGGTGGAGCTACCAGATTGAGATAACTGAGAACAGGAAGAAAGGAACAGAGATGCCAGAGAATCGCCAGTAAAAAGAGATAGGGCAGAGATGCCAGGAGATGCAGAGGAAAGAAGTTGAAATGCTGCTGAGAAAAGTTAATAATTCACATGTTTAACAAGAATCATGAGTTAAGATGAAGGAGTTAGCAAGTTATATGCCTGGGCCCTAGGTTGATCAGCATAAAATTGATATAAGCATCTATGTATTTCTGTGGGACTGTAGGTCTGTGGGTCTGCTAGTCATAACCTTAAGGCTAGGTCAGAAAGCCTGGACCAGAAACCTGTTACAACAATGTACCACAAATTTATCCACTCTTCTGTTGAGGGACATTGTCTTAGTTAGGATTTCAATTGCTCTGAAAAGACACCATGACCATGTAAACTCTTTTAAAGAAAAATATTTAAATAGGGGTGATTTACAGTTCAGGGGTTTGATCCATTGTCATTACGGCAGGAAGTTTGGTGGCATATAGACAGACATGGCACTGGGGAAGGACCCAAAACATCTACATCCTACTTCCTGCAGACAGTAGGAAAAAAGAATAACAATGAATCTATTTTGAGCTTCAAGACCTCACCACCTCTAAGACCACCACCAGCCAACAACACCACACCTACTCTCCCAAGTCTACACTTCCTAATAGTGCGTTGAAGTAAGACAAGACACACAAGAATACTAAGCTACACAAAAGTCACATATATGCAGAAGAACTAATTTTGTCCCATGGAGGGTCTTTCTGGTTGTCAGTTTAATCTCAGTCAAACACTATAAGCCATTCTAGTTGATTCTGCAGATTTTTGAACCTCTGAGTTATAAAATTATTTTTCCTCCTTTTTACAGCATTTCTTGAGCACCATCTGATGTTTGGCTTCTGGTCCATGTATACCATTAATTCTACTACTAGATGAAGCTTTTCTCATGACAATTTTAACAGAGATCAACATATGTATATAACAGAAATGTATAACAGATTTTATTGGTAATTATTTTATTGACATTTGTCATATTTTTCTAGTTCTATCCTAGGGGTCTGTGTAATTCAGCCTCTGGGTCCTTGTAGAATGTCTATATGCAGTGAAAATCATTCTGTGAATATAAAAAAAAAAACTGTTTTGGCCTGTGTGGAGCACTATAGAAGTAGATGGAGGAATCAGGAGAGACAGGAAGAAGGAGGGCAAAGTCAGGCAGTCTCCATCCAGCCTCCAAAGAAAAAACATGTAAGACTCAGGTAAGCTAGGGGTCATTGGGCCACATGGCAGGTAGATTAATGGAAATGGGTTAAATTAAGATAAAAGAGCTAGTAATGTTCCTGAGATATAAACCAAATAGTATAAAATTAATATAAATGTCTGAATCATCTTTGAGAGGTAAAACACCTCATGCATCAGAAATCAACTTACAACAGGTCCTGACCCTTCAGACAGTGATGGGGGTGAGCTCTTTGTCATATTATGGATCTAGACCTAAACCAGACTTTGGTTGAACACTCTCACAATTTCTTAGTTACTTTTACCCCAGCACATCATGTTTGCAGGACAAATTAAAGAAGTTTTTATGGCTGGGTTGTTGTCCCAATTACTCCACCGGAAGAAGGGTAAACAAAATGGGCAGTTAAGTCTCCCATATTCCCCACTGTGAAAAGTCTTAGCTAGGGTAACCTTTATGGATTGCTGAGATTTTCCATTACACTGGGTTGTAAGCTCACCACTGAGATGCACACTAATTCAAGTTGTTATTTTCAATACTCTCTCTCTTTATTCTCTGCTTACCTGATCCATTGATCCATGATGTCTATTCTACTTCCCCTTCCTAGGGAAATTCATGCATCATCCCTTGAGCCCTCATTACTTAGTTTTTCTGTGTATGTAGATTGATGTGTGGTTTCCTTTACTTTGCAGCTGTCCATTTGTAAGTGAATACATGCCATGTTTATCTTTCTAAAGCTAGTTTACCTCTTTCAGGATAATTTTTGTATTTCCAGCCACTTGCTGGCAAATTTCATGATGTTATTTTCTTTAACAGATGAGAAATATTCCATTGTCTAAATGTACCACATTTTCACTATTGGTTTCTTCAGGTCAGGGCAATCTAAAGTGTTTATAATTTCTGGATACTATGAATAAAGCTGTTATGAATATAATTAAGGAAGGAAGATATGATGAAATGTTTCTGGGTGTATGTCAAGGAGTAGGATAGCTGGATCTTGAGGTACTTGAATTCCAATTTTTACGAGATACCAATAGATTGATTTTCAAAATGGCTACAAAGTTTGCATTCCCAACAACAACGGAGGAATATTCCCTTTGTTCCATATCATCAAAAACATGAGCTGTCACTTTTTTTTAATATTAGCCATTCTGATATATCTAAGAGTTGTTTTTATTTGCATTTTATTTGCATTTACCTGAAAGCTAAGAATGTTCATCATTTTTTAAGTGTTTGTTGGCCATTTGTGATTTTTCTGTTGAGTATTCTCTGTTTATATTTGAGTGGTATTTAGTTGTTGTTGAAAAATTATATGGCAACACTTATTTAAATATATTTTCAGTTTTTTTCTTTTAAAAACTATATATTCTTTATTAATTCTTTGGAAATTTCACACCATGCACCACATCCCACTCAACTCCCAGTCTTTCATATCTATTTCTCACACTTTCCTTGTTTCCCCCAAAGAAAACCTAAGCAAAAAAGTTAATTATAAAAAGAACTCTTCCAGGTTTCCTGCTTCTGAAACACCTCTTCCTAATGTTACTGGCACCTATGATGTGTCATGCTGTACACACTTTTTTCATTCAGCCCCACCCACAAATCATTGTCATTGAAATGAATAATTTGTTTTGCTCAAGACCTCTAGCAATCATCATTGGACTCTCACTAAAACTACTCCTGAATATCCTGCTATTTTCCTGAGTCATGGATATTCAATGCACCTTTCAGTTTGATCATTCCCTTTCACATTCTCCAGCAGATTATACATGGGATAGATTTTATGTGGTCCAAATTAAAGCTTAGAATCTGGACCTACATAGTAGCTGAGCTGGTCAGCTTGGGCAACTAGAACTATCCCCCTCAGTCAAGAAGTATACACAGCTCTCCTAAACCCATACCTCTGGGCCTATATCTCACACATGGCTATTGTGAGTTGTCATAATATCTCTTCCTGGTGCTGAAGATGGGGGCAAACCTCCAGTAAGGGACAGGGCCAGTTCTTTTGCTGGAGTGTCCAGCCAGTAGCAGGACCCGTTATCCTATGGCTAGATGGCTAATGACAGGCTGTGTCAGCTGATAACATGGACTATAAATATTAGCACAGGTCCCAGATCCAGTAGGACAATGGACTCATAGATGGCTCTTAACTACATCTCAGCCTGAACATAAACATAGTAATTGTATCAGTACAGTCAACCCAGACAATGGCTCTCAGATGCCAATACATTCACAGGTTGTAGTCTAGACAATAGGCATTTGTGTAGCCTTATATTATGAAAATATTTGGTTTGTGGATATATAGTTTCTTTTTTTTTTATATTGTATTTAACCAAAAAAAAAACAGTAACATGAATTAAAAATGAGGAAAAGTTAACAATAACTATGAAGAGGATAAGAATCATAAGCATGGCTTATCAAGGATGGTAATGCAAATAAGATTGCTACACATATATTTACTATGTGTTCAGCTTTCCCTCTGAAAAAAATTTTTTTTCCCATCCCTGTATATCCTCATTCAAGCTCCCTTCCCCCTCCCACCACATCTTGACATTTGTCTTCTCTGCAACTCCCCATCCCTTCTCTGGGCAGGGAGCAGACAGTCCCATGGTCCCACAGACCCAATAATGCTTGGATCAGTCTCCACTCCTGGCCAAATCTAGTTTTGTCCACCCACCCACAAGAATGAGTCTGGTATTCCTATAGTTGGAGTGGGGTTCGAAGTGTCATTCCTGGGTGTTTCTGATCCCAAGCTGTTCAGTGGTTGTGGGTTACCGTTTATGCATGTTTGGCTTTTTTTCTTGTTTGTTTGTTTAGAGACCATTAGTGAGTGAGTACATCCCCTGCTTATATCTCTGATAATGTGATACCTCGCTCAGGAGGATATTCTCCAAATCCATCCATTTGCCTGTGAATTTTAGGATATCGTTTTTTCTTACTGCTGAGTAGTATCCCATTGTGTAGATGTACCACAGTTTGTTAATCCATTCTTCAGTAGAGGGACATCTAGGTTGTTTCCAGGTTCTTGCTATTACAAATAATGCTGCTATGACCATAGTTGAGCTAATACCCTTTAGGGTATACACACAGAAGTGGTATTGCTGGGTCCTTGGGGAGATTGATTCTCAATTTTCTGAGAAACCTCCATATTGCATTCCAAAGTGGCTGAACAAGCTTACACTCCCACCAACAATGGAGCAGTGTTTCCCTTGTTCCGCATCCTCTCCAACATAGGCTGTCATCTGTGCCTTTTATCTTAGCCAATCTAACAGGTGTTAGGTGCATCTCAAAGTTGTTTTGATTTGCATTTCTCTGATGGCTAAAGATGAAGAGCACTTTTTCAGGTGCCTTAAAGCCATTCATAGTTCCTCTGCTGAAAATTCCCTTTTTAAATCTGTACCCCATTTTTTGATAGGGTTACTCAGGGTTTTGGGCTCTAAATTCTTGAGTTCTTTATATATCTTAGAGATCAGTCCTTTATCACTTGTAGGGTTGGTGAAAATCTTTTCCCATTCTGTAGGCTGGCGTTTTGTCTTATTGACAGTGTCCTTGGCTTTGCAGAAGCTTCTCAGCTTCAGGAGATCCCACTTATTGATTGTTGGTCTTAGTTCCTATGCCACTGGTGTTATATTTAGGAAGTGGTCGCCTGTGCAAATTTGTAGAAGTGTATTTCCCACTTTCTTTTCTATCAAGTTCAAAGTGGCTGGGTTTAAGTTGAGGTCTTTGATCCACTTGGATTTGAGTTTTGTGCGGGGTGACAGGCTCAGATCTATTTGCATTTTTCTACACACTTCCATCCAGCTATGCCAACACCATTTTATAAATATACTATGTTTTTTCCATTGAATGTTTGGGGCCTCTTTGTCAAAGATCAGGTGTTCATAGGTTTTTGGGTGAATGTCTGGATCCTCAATTCTATTCCATTGTTCCGCAAGTCTGTTTTTTTGCCAGTAACAGGCTGTTTTTATTACTGTAGCTCTATACTATACCTTGAAGTCAGGGATGGTGATACCTCCTGAAGTTCTTTTGTTGAGTAAAATTGTTTTAGTAATCCTGGCTTTCCTGTTATTCCAAATGAAATTGAGTATTGTTCTTTCAAAGTCCCAAAAATATTGTGTTGGTATTTTGATAGGCAATGCATTGAATCTGTAGATTGCCTTTGGTAGAATTGCCATTTTTACTATGTTGATCCTACCAATCCAGGAACATGGGAGAGCTTTCCATTTTCTGATATCCTCTTCAATTTCTTTCTTCAATGATTTAAAATTTTTGTCAAATATTTCTGTTACTTCTTTGGTTTTAGTTACTCCAAGGTCTTTAATACTATTTGCAGCTAATATGAAGGGTAATGTTTCCCTTATTTCTTTTTCAGCTCTTCTATCTTTAGCGTATAGAAGGGCTACTGATTTCTTTGAGTTAATCTTGTATCCTGCTACATTGCTGAAGGTGTTTATCAGCTGTAGCAGTTCCTTGGAAGAATTTTGTGGGTCACTTATGTATACAATCATATCATCT
>PVIH01024505.1:0-22602 GCA_004025045.1 Sigmodon hispidus | reverse complement strand
AACAATTAAGTCAACTTTGAGGAATTAAAAGCTTGTAGATTCCTGTAAAACTTGTTATATTTGAAGTTACATGTTAAACCTTATAAACTTAAAGTGTGATTTTATGTTAAATTTACAGAAGCTTAAGTATTCCCTTAATCACTGAAGGAAAAACTTTATTTATTACCTAGAACAATTGTAAACTTGCTGTTAGAAATTTCGGTATTGGGTTATGGGTTTGTGATTATTGTATGGCATAGAATCTTAAAATACTTGTGGGGAAGAGTAATTTCAAATAAAAGTTAATTTGAAAATGAAAAAAAAATTAAAAAAAAATAAAAATGAAATACATATGCACTATAAAATACTATTTTGCTGTAAAAAAAACATAAATCTTACAGATATGTGCATGAAACCAAAAAAAATAGCACAATGAGATAATCCAGACCCCAAAAGAAAAATATCCCTCTCTCATCTGAGACTCTTGACTCCAGATCTTGATGTGAAACTGCTTGCTCTCTCAGGTTCACCAGCACCCCATTTATAAAGCTCACTAGGATATATGTATGTAGTCAGATCAAGGAGTTCCTCTTCAAAAACAAATCTCACTGTGCCATATACTCTTTAGTCTCAATCTCTGAACAGCCATTTCTAGTATATGTTTTACTAATTTCCCCCAATAAAAGAAAAATAAATAAAATGGATTTTTTTTTTGCAAATTGAACTATCCAAATACTATACTAGAAATTTGTCTACTTGTTCATTACATATCTTCTGAGTATCATTAGTCCTTACTTAAGTTAATGTAAAGAGCACAGGCAAAAAAGAAAATGGAAAATCATACGTGATAATTTATCTCAACTATAAATTTGTGAATAAGAGGTAACTATGAACACGACAGAATGACAGACTTTAATCTTTCTATGAAAAGCTTCCAGCACAAAGGGTTTTAAAATTCTATATAAAAGCTGACTCTTGACCAAAGGATAGTAGGAAGACAATTGTTTGGTACACCTTAGTACCAGTAACTGAGGCAAAGAACATCTCTTTGTTGATGAATGATATTAAGTCCAGAGAAGAAAGCACACAGTAGGTGTGTTTTCCATCTTTTAGTCTACCATCAAAAACCAGATAATTCTAGAAATATAGAAATGATATAGGAGGGAAAGAGAATAATAGAATTAATGAGTCTATATCAATCATTAAACCTTATGTTTTTAAATGAGATATGTCAAAGGCTTTTACATTTGTGTATAAAGCAAAATGAGCAAATAAGGCACTTATGGGAAGTGTTAAACCAACTATAACATCTCAGATTTTTGCATTTTTATAGTTTTAATTGTAACATTTTTATGAAAGTTGTGACATAATATTTTAGTCCTTATAGGTTATCTCTAATATGTTTAATTGACTGATGTCTACTAAGGTTTTTAATGCAATATGAAAGAATAATTTGTTTCCTCCCATGGAAGGAAACAAGAATTTTTTTTCTTCTATTGCCATCTGTTTTCTCTCTCTGGAAATTTTCATATGAAAATCACAAACACCCTGAGCATTCTGGCAAACAGTTTTGACAGAACTCATCAGAGACCTGGAAGAATCCATAAAAGGGAAATCTCAAAAAAAAATGTGGCATTCTGTATTGTAGGACAGAAACATTATGAATCCAATCTCTGAAGCCCTTTCTTGAGTTAACGCTATCTGGTCCAAGAAGTACATAAGTCATCCAGGTTCCCCCTCATGCAGCCACTCCCACTTGCATTCTTTGATTTAAAATAAGAATAATTCTGGTAAACAAACCATATGAAAAAAGATAAAACTCATTAAAAATGGAATGAGCATCCATAGAGAAAACTTCAACTAGTTAACTGAAGTTCATTTTCTGAGAGTAATGCAAATTCATTTTAAAAGATTAGTAAACGTTAATGCAAGATCACATAAAGGTTTATGCTCTAGCATCTGACAGAAAGTTATACCTTAGAAATCCCACTTAACTTAATCATTATTTATGGAGATTGAGTATTGATTCAAAGAAGAAAAAAGCGAGAGTGCAGCTGATTATGGATAGTTACTCTCATGACATGAAATGTCTAAAATATATCACTGGCTCTTATTGTTAGATTCAAAACCAATCACTAGAAAAGGTCCAGGCAGCAGAAGAATGATCCGATGGTCACTTATTTATAGTCTGTTCTAACTGATTCATAAACTGCAACTCAATGACTTTATGAGTGATCAAGGTTCTAACCTAGAGTGCATATATGCAAACACACTGCATTGTAGAGGGAGGATAAATGTATATTCATCTGTATACAATGTGAGTACATTTTATAAATCTGTCCAATCACATTAGGCTTTTCCATAAGTTACTTAGACCATCTGCACTGGATTTACTGCTGGCTGTCTATAAAACTAGCAATACAGAAACATAATATTTTTAAAAAGCCCCCAAAAGATACATGCAATTGTATATACATATATATATATAATCTACATGTAGAAAATAGTGAAAGATAAAAGGGATCTCAAATATTGCCAGGATGACAGATGAGATGCTCATGACAAGATGCTGACATTATACTCCTTTGAAGTAATTTCGAATAAACTTCACAGCACATGGCAAACAATGTGCAGCAACAGTTTCAATGGGTTATCTTGATTAATGCTCCCATGTGGAAAGATGAATCTGACTTAGAAAACTCTGGAAATTTTGTGAATGAAAGCCAAATAGGAACATGGTTATTTGAGTTCATAAACAGCCTGATACAAATCTAGAGTTATATCCTGGACAACTTCCCTGTGATGATTTAAAGCCTATCCAACCCCTTTCATATTTCCCACAAATAATTTTAAGGCTTTTCATTTAATTTCTAAAGTTAATTCTTATGAATATGTTTCACAACACATTTGATGTTTGCTAGGTGTTGTCATGTGTTTATGATCAACTGTGAAGTGTTCTCAGGGGCCAGGTGAGGAGTAGAGAAACGGTTCTGAAGTTGTATTTGCTCAGACTTTATTCAGTGGAGGTTGGCTGGTATTTCTACAACCAGTGAAAGAACATTCAGTTAATATTTCTATTAAAGAATCCATGTGACATCAAATAAGACTCTATATAATAAGACACTGGTAGAAATGAGATAATGAGATAAAGAAATACTGTACATTGAGGTTGTTTTCACAATTTAGGTTATAGTAGAAAGAAATTAAATTATTGGGCAAACACTTTATTCACTGGATCATCTGCCTAGCTCTAATGGCATCTCCTCTCATAGTATATATAAGCACAATGATATTTTTTTAACAAGAATTATAGTCTCACTCAGAAATAATGGAACACAAGCTATATTATAAAACTTGTGCCAAGTTTCACTTAACTACCAAGTAAGAAGTGAAACATTATTGTCTGATAGTAAAGTCAGATTATTTTGTTGACAAGCAAAGTCATTTGTGTGACATATATATAGCTTCACAGTGCAAGACAATGAAAGAGTTATAGGCAACAATTGTTTTCTGCAGTATAATTACTCCATCAAAGATCTTTGTCACGACTGGAGAGATGGCTCAGAGAACACTGACTGTTCTTTCAGAGGTCCTGAGTTCTATTCCCAGAAACCACATGGTGGCTCACAACCATCAATGATGACATCTCGTACCCTCTTCTGTATACTGTATACATAATAAATAAATAAATAAATAACAAAGATCTTTATCAAGACCCAATTAAGTAGTTATTCTAACATTTAAACTTTGGGAAACATAGGCAAAGCATAAAATTGTCTACACTTTCTCAAGGAGAATTAAAGCAAAACAATTTAAAAATTCAAAAAGTAATACTATACACTATCACAAGGAATAAAAAAAAAGTGAAAAAGTTTCAACTAAGCAAAGCTCTGTTACTGTTGACTGAGAATGAAAATCATTAAAGAATAAAATATCAAAAATTTTATTTCTATACTATGTGGAGTACTCTATGACACTGATGTTTAACATAGGATGAATAAGGTGGCTTCATAATAGAACTTTATATGGTAAATTGCTTAACTGAGAAGATGAGACAGGCACTAATTGGACACTGCATTAGGAGAAAGTCAGGATGCAAACACTTTAAGAATAAAAAAGCACCAATACTAGGTACACAATTTACTAGGGTAAATTTTTAGCTTACACTAAAATAAAATTTATATTATTTGGACAGAAAAGATCAGTCATTGGTGAATTATAATTTTATGCAAGCATGAGGACTGGAATTTGAATACCCAGAATGCACAGCATGGCTATCCACTTGGGGAGCAGTAGATACCAAGAGTTCATTAGCCAGCTAGTCCAGCAGATACTGAGAGTCCCCATTTCAGTGAGCCACCATGTCTCTGGGCAATAAGATAGAACAAGTGATAAAAGATGATAGCCTGCAAATTTTAGGGTATCATTTGCAGGAAAATAGATGGATTTCATCGAGGTATCACAAACCCAGAAAGATAAGCAAGGGATGTACTCACTCATTAGTAGACTCTAAGCAAACAAACAAACAAACAAGGAAAAAGCAAAGTATGCCCAAACTGCAAACCACAGCCACTGAGCAGCTTCAGATCAGAAACATCTTGGACTGATTCCTTGATTCCCACTCCACCTAGAGGAACACCTAACTTAGTCTTGAGGTTGGGGAGAGAAAGCTGGATCTGCCAGGAGTGGAGGCTGAACTAAGCAATATTGGGACAGTGGGACTTTGGGACTGTCTGACGCCTGCCCAGGGAGGAGATGGGGAATTGTGGGGAAGAGAGAATGAGCTGATGTGGCGGGAGGGAGAAGGGACCTTGAATAAGTATATACAAGGATAGAAAGTGTGACTTCTTTGTTCATAATAAGAAAATAAAAAATAAGAAAAAAAGATGATAGCCACCATACCTCTATAGCCTCTGCATGTGCATGCTCAGGTATTCACATCTACCTGCACACTCACATAAACATGATTCCTCCAATTCCTATTCTCATTAAATATCACTTATTTATTGCTTTTTCTGAGTAAATTAGTTTCTAAGTACCCTCCATACGCCAGGCATTACATTGGGCATTGCCTTTTTTACTGATAGACTAAAGAATAAGGTTTTTTTCTTATCTCATCATTCAATTTGTAAATTTGTTATTGAGTGAGAAAGTTTCTAACTGTATTTAGAGGAGGAAAGATGAGGGAAGACAAAATAAAGTTGGTCTTTGACCTCATAACATTTATAGCCTTATAAAAAGACATGGCCCTAGACTCTTTGGGTGAGATAATTGTGAGTGAGCAGATAAATCAATGAATTAATGAGTTATGTATATGTATCAAAGAACCTCCAGAACTGTCATAATGTAAAGGAATAGAACAATAAGACAAAGGGGGAAAGCAACCTTCACTAAGAAATAGATTTAGCCTCACAATCCCCTACATTGAAAGTAACTTGACTTCATTTGGACAGAAATATGATTCATCATCTCTAGCATACTTGATTCAAGCCAACAACAGAGGTAAAGAATAGTTCAACGGTATAAAAATGACTCAGATTTATTGGCTACATTCACAAATATTCTAAGGATGCAGTTTTGAATTTTAGCTGCAAAGTCATTTAGGTCATTATTTTCATGCATTTTTTATAAAATTTGTTGCATATATAATAAAACACATTTGGTACATTCTTGTGGTTTGCCATTAAAAGTGTCAGTCACTTCTGATAGCTCTTTGTATCAATCATAGATGGTCAATGTAAATCAAATATATCTTATAAATGAGCATAATAAATTATTTCGAGGCAACTAGATAATTTAAAGTGAAACGTAATACATTTTCTGTGGTCATAGTTTTATAGAAAATATGATTGCTACTAAAATTGCAAGAGAAAAAATATTTTAAGAAGTTGTTGATTTTTTTAAGTTCCTATGAATGAATTCTCTAATCTCATCCTCTTGAGAATATTCTAAGAGTTTTACACTGGAGTGTCATTTACTCCTGTTGTCATCAGAAATGTTTATCTCACAGTTTTCATGGAATTAGTTGGTGTTAGAGTATTATTACAATGTGAACACTTAAAATAGACTTTAAACCCTTTGTGAGATTTAAATTTCCCTTATTATAGCCACTTTACCTTTTTTAATATAATAGATTCTTTGCTCATAAAATATATCTGATTACAGTTTCCAATTCTTCTATTCTATTTCTCCCTTTTCCTCCTCACTTTCCCTCCCATTCAAATGCACTCCATTTCTATCTCATTAGAAAATAACAGGATTCTAACAGGTAACAACAAATCATAAAATTGGAAGTTTCAATTTCTGGAATACTTAGCAGCATGTAAAAATTCAACCACTAAAAATATGGAAAAATCACAATTGTAATAGTATTTATGAAAATTCAGAGTTCTGAAACAATAGACTATAAACAATTGAGTGGATAGATAACAATACTTTATTCCATGTATAATATCATGAAAAGAATTAACTACTAATAAACTTTTAAGAAAAATTACAGAAGTTACACTCTGAAATTCTAATATTGATGAAAAGTTGAAAGATCTTAATAATTAAAGGAAATACTAAGCTTATATACTGAAAGACTACCAATTGTTAAGCTAGTAATACTCAACAAACAGTTGTGTGCTTTGAATGTAAAATGTCTCTATAAGATTATATATTTAAACATTGGACCCCAGTTGGTAGCACTATTTGAGAAAGCTGTAGAACCTTAAGGAGATAATTTTTGGTTGAAGGAATTTAGGACATAAACCTTGATATTTGTTTTTATTGTATTTTATTTTATTAATTTGCTTATTTTATGTATTGATTCTTTGTTTGCAAGGTTTTTTTGTATACCATGTGTGTTCCTATTATCCATGAAAGTCAGAAGGGTGTGTTATTGAATCGCCTGAGAATAGAGTTACAGATTTTGTGAGCTGTTGTGTAGTTGCTGGGACTTGAACCTTGGTCCTCTAGAAAAGTAGTTAGTGCTCTCTAGCCCCAGGCTTGATCTTTTATAAATTTATAAACTTTTGAAATTGCATTATGAGAAGACTGTGAAATAATATGTATGTGTTGATTTTTAAAACCCTAAAATAATGTGATTGGAGCTAAATGAGATATCCTGGTGGCTTTATAGAAAACAAGAATGCCTACAGAAATGTGTAAAAATAGTAGAGTGTCAATTTATGAAATTTCAGAGGGAATAAAGATTCTATAAGTAACAAGCCTACAGGTAATTTGGTAGTGTTTTGGCTATAAATCTGTCTTATTCTATACATGTACTAAAAATGTAACTAAGATTATACTTAAAAATAAGTAATGGTACATTTTCTAAAGAATTATTTTTATTTTTATAGAATAAACTCTCACTTTCTATCCATGTATCACAATGTTCCAACTCCTTTTCCCAAGACCCCCCCCCAATCAGTCTCAGAGGACAAACAGGTAGAAGGAGGGTGAAGTTTCATAGTCTCCATCTGACCCCTGAAGAAGAATCATGTAAGGAATACAGATGAGCCACAGGCTGGGCCAAATGATGGGTAGATTAGTAAAACTGGGTTGATTTAAGATAAAAGAGCCAGCTAGTAATGTGCTTGAGACATAGGCCAAACAGTATTAAGTTAATATAAATGTCTGATTCATTTCTTTGGGGGGGGGGTAAAAGCCACCACGCACCAGGTAAGAACCTCCAGTCCAAATGGTCCAGGAAACCTTCTACAACAGATGGCATCCCAATGTGGGCCGAACACCCGAAATAAAGCTTGAGAAAATTTAAAAAGCTTAAAAAGTGTTCTAGATCACTGAAACAAAACCAAAAGCAACTTTCTGCATTGCATATTTGAATTGATTTATGGTACAGAGACAGCGTGGTGTTCAGGCTTAAATTTAAAAATGTCATGTCCATGGCACACAGCTTAAACTCATACATTTCACGAAAGGCTTGGCATAAGTGTGATTGATTTAAGGTTTCTGCTTATACTGAACAGAAAGGAAACAGAGTTAAAACAGTTTTTCCAGTAGTAGCATTTCCTGAGTCTGCTCTGTTTGTGGCAGCGAGAGAGAGATGCTGAGGGCACCTCCACCACATTGAAAAGCTGCCAAAAGGGGCAGAGTCAGCAATTAAAGTGATACTGACATTTTAAAAGTTCTTTGGGTTAGAAAATGATTAAGGATACTAAATAAAGCAGATTTAGACTCACAAAACCTCTAAAAGGGGTACAATGTATGTAAAATACACATACACTTCAGAGAGAGAGAAAGAGAGAGAAGGGTAAAGAAAGCCCTTTAAGAAAGAGAAATAGGGGTTCCGGGACCGGGTGCTGTCTGCAGAGTGTGTCCCAGTGCATTCTGTAGCAGACGGAGATAAACACTGCCTGCCACAACCCCCAGCTGCTGCTAAGGGAATTTGCATGGCTACCCACCTCCAACTGAGCAAACTGATAAGGACTGGGGACACTGAAGGACAGACTCAGACCCCGACCAGAGGGGGGGGGTAAGCAGGCCTGAATGCCTGAATCCCTGCCAGGGAGAGTTGAGCTCCCTTCAGTTCCCATTCTGGTTCCAGGACCAGGTGCTGTCTGCAGAGCATGTCTCAGTGCACTCTGTAGCAGACTGAGAAAAACTGCATGGCACCGTCCCCCGAGCTGCTGCTGAGGGAGTTTGCACGGCCGCCACCCCGCCTGAAATTGCTCAAACAGAGAAAGATTGAAGACTTGAAATTCAGTCCCCTGCACAGAGCAGAAGTAGACATTGAGCAAACCTTTTTCTCAGAGGTGACAGGAGGCACATAAGCCCGAGTGCGACAACTGACCAGGAGCTACCTAAATGTGAACCACTCAAGTCATGGGCAGACGCCACTGGAAAAACTTACATAATAATATAAAGAACAACAAGGTAACTCTAGAAGAAAGTGGTGATCCTACAAATACAAGATGTGAACTGAGCAATGAAGAGGAAACAGAAGCAAGCAACACCAAAAATTCCTTTATGATGATCATCGAAGCTCTCAAAGAAGATACGAAAAATACCCTTAAAAAGTAGAAGAAAACACAAACAAAAAATTGGAAAAGATGAACGAATCTATGAAAGAAACATGACAGAAACTAAAAGCTGAAATAGAAGCAATAAAAAAGGCACAAAATGAGGCAAAAATGGAAATAGAAAATCTGTAGAAAAAAGCTACAACCACAAGCATAACAAACAGAGTTCAAGAGATGGAAGACAGAATCTCTGAAGTGGAAGACTCAGTAGCTCAACTAGATATATCAGTCAAAGAAAATAGTAAAACTAAAAAAGCCATAACTCAAAATGTTCAGGAAATCTGGGAGACCATGAAAACACCTAATTTGAGAATAATAGAAATAGAAGAAGGAGAAGAATACAAGCTCAAAGGCACAAATAATGTTCTCAATAAAATCATAGAAGAAAACTTCCCTAACCTGAAGAAGGAAATGCCTATAAAGATACAAGAAGCTTACAGAACACCAAATAGATATGACCCTCAAAAAAAGTCAGCCTGACACATTATAATCAAGCCAAAAACATACAGAACAAAGAAAAAATTTTAAGAGCTGCAAAAGAAAAGGGCCAACTCACATATAAAAGCAGACCCATCAGAATAACGCCTGACTATTCAATGGAAACAATGAAAGCTAGAAGGGCTTGGTCAGAAGTTATACAGATGCTAAAACAACATGGCTGCCAAACTAGAATACTATACCCTGCAAAATTATCAATCACCATAGATGGAGTAAACAAGATATTTCATGACAAAGTCAGACTCAATCCATATCTATCTACCAGTCTAGCACTACAAAGATTATTAGAGGGAAAACTCCAACCTAAGAACCCCAGATACACCCATGAAACCATAAACAATCAATAATTCCACAGAAGAATACTCCAGAGAAGGGAAATACAAACAAGTTACCACCAAAAATGACAGGAAATATCAATCAAAGGTCACTAATTTCCCTTAATATCAATGGTCTCAACTCTCCTATAAAATGTCACACACTAACAAGATGGATACAACAACAGAAGCCATCCTTCTGTTGCCTACAAGAAACACACCTCAAGTGCAAGGACAGACACAGGCTTAGAATAAAGGGTTGGGAAAAGTTTGTCCAGTCAAATGGTCCTAAGAAACAGGCAGGGGTAGCCATCTTAATATCTAACAAAGAAGACTTTAAGCTAAAAGCAATTAAAAAGGACCAAGATGGTCAAAACTTAATCATCACAGGATAAATTGGTCAAGAGGAGAATTCAATCTTGAATATTTATGCCCCTAATATAAGGGCACCTACTTATGTAAAAGAAACACTGCTAACGCTCAGATCCCACATCAATTCTTACACTCTAATAGTGGGAGACTTCAATACCCCACTTTCAGCCCTGAATAGGTCAACCAGACAGAGACTCAACAGAGAAATAAGGAGTCTCAAAGAGGTTATGATGCAAATGGATTTAATAGATATCTACAGAAGCTTCCACCCAAATGCAAAGGAATGTACATATTTCTCAGCTCCTCATGGAACTTTCTCCAAAATTGACAACATAATTGGTCATAAAGCAAATATCAACAGATACAAAAAAAAAAACAGAAATAATCCCTTGTAACTTATCGGACCACCAGGGCCTGAAGTTAGAGTTCAACAACATCAACAATCAAAGAAAGACTACCAAGTCATGGAAACTAAACATCACTCAGCTGAACCATCTCTAGGTCAAGGAAGAAATTAAGAAAGCAATAAAAGTCTTCCTAGAATTAAATGAAAATGAATCCACAAAGTATCCAAACTTGTGGGACACAATGAAAGCAGTCATAAGAGAAAAATTCATTTTGCTAGATGCTTATATGAAAAATCTAGAGAAATCCCACATTAGAGACCTAACAGCTCAGCGAAAGCCTAAGAACAACTAGAAGGAAACTCAGCTAGAAGGAGTAGACTGCAGGAAATAATCAAACTTAGAGATGAAATCAATACAATTGAAACAAAAAGAACAATGCAAAGAATCAATGAATCTAATAGTTGGTACTTTGAGAAAGTTAACAAGATGGATAATCCCTTAGCCAAGCTAATCAAAAAACAGAGACTGTTCAAATCAGCAACATTAGAAATCAAAAGTGGGATATAACAACAAACCCCCAGAAAATAAAAGAGAATTATCAGATCACATTTTGAAAATCTGTAATCCACAAAAATGGAAAACCAAGAAGAAATGGACAGCTTTCTGGACAGGTTCCATCTACCAAAATTAAATGAAGATCAGATTAATTACCTAACAGGCATATATCCCTTAAGGAAATTGAAGCTGTCATTATAAACCTCCCCAAAAATAAAAGCCCTGGTCCAGATGGTTTTAGTGCCAAATTCTATCAGACATGCAAAGAAGAATTACTACCATTACTCCTCCAACTATTTCACACAGTAGAAACTGAAGAAACATTGTTAAATTCCTTTTATGAGGCCACAATTACCCTAATACCCAAGCCACTCAAAGACACAACAAAGAAGGAGAATTACAGACCAATTTTCCTCATGAATATTGATGGAAAAATTCTCAACAAAATTTTGGCAAACCGTATACAACAATGTATAAAAGATATCATCCACCACGAACAAGTAGGCTTCATCCCAGATATTCAGGGCTGGTTTAATATACAAAAAACTGTAAATGTTATCCATCATATAAACAAACTAAAGAAACAAAACCACATGATCATATCCTTAGATGATGAAAAAGCCTTTGACAAAATCCAACTCTCCTTTATGATTAAAGCCATGGAGAGATCAGGAATACAGGGAGAATACCTAAATATAATAAAGGAGATTTACAAGAACCTGACAGCCAGTATCAAACGTAATGGAGAAAAACTCAAAGCAATCCTACTAAAATCAGAAACTAGACAAAGATGTCCTGTCTCCCCTTATCTATTCAATATAGTTCTCAATGTTTTAGCCAAAGCAATAAGGGAACGAAAAGAGATTAAAGGGATACAAATTGGAAAAGAAGAAGTAAAACTATCTCTATTGCAGATGATATAATTGTATACATAAGTGACCCACAAAATTCTTCCAAGGAACTGATACAGCTGATAAACACCTTCAGCAATGTAGCAGGATACAAGATTAACTCAAAGAAATCAGTAGCCCTTCTATACACTAAAAATAGAAGAGCTGAAAAAGAAATAAGGGAAACATTACCCTTCATAATAGCTGCAAATAGTATTAAATATCTTGGAGTAACTATAACCAAAGAAGTAACAGACCAATTTGACAAAAATTTTAAATCACGGAAGAAAGAAATTGAAGAGGATATCAGAAAATGGAAAGTTCTTCCATGTTCCTGGATTGGTAGGATCAACATAGTAAAAATGGCAATTCTACCAAAGGCAATCTACATATTCAATGCACTGCCCATTAAAGTCCCAACATAATTTTTTTTGGACCTTGAAAGAACAATACTCAATTTCATTTGGAATAACAGGTAAGCCAGGATTGCCAAAACAATTTTACTCAAGAAAAGAACCTCAGGAGGTATCACCATCCCTGACTTTAAGTTATACTATAGAGCTACAGTAATATAAACAGCCTGGTACTGGCATAAAAACAGACTTGTGGATCAATGTAATAGAATTGAGGATCCAGACATTAACCTAAAAACCTATGAACACCTGATCTTTGACAAAAGGCCCAAAACATTCAATGGAAAAAAGATAGTATATTTAACAAATGGTGTTGGCATAGCTGGATGGAACTGTGTAGAAAAATGCAAATAGATCCAAGCCTGTCACCTGCACAAAACTCAAGTCCAAGTGGATCAAAGACCTCAACATAAACCCAGCCACACTGAACTTGATAGAAAAGAAAGTGGGAAATACTCTTCTACGAATTGGCACAGTCGACCACTTCCTAAATATAATGCCAGTGGCACAGACACTAAGACCAACAATCAATAAGTGAGATCTCCTGAAGCTAGGAAGCTTCTGTAAAGTCAAGGACACCGTCAATAGGACAAAACGACAGCCTATAGAATGGGAAACGATTTTCACCAACCCTACAGGTGATAGATGACTGATCTCTAAGATATATAAAGAGTTCAAGAATCTAGAGCCCAAAACCTTGAATAACCCAATCAAAAAATGGGGTTCTAATCTAAAAAGGGAATTCTCAGTAGAAAAATTATGAATGGCTGAAAGGCACCTGAAAAAGTGCTCTTCATCTTTAGTCATCAGAGAAATGCAAATCAAAACAGCTTTGAGATACCACCTAACATCTGTTAGATTGGCTAAGATAAAAGGCACAGATGATAGCCTATGTTGAGAGGATACTGAGCAAAGGGAACACTCCTACATTGCTGGTGGGAGTGTAAGCTTGTTCAGCCACTTTGGCACACGATATGGCAGTTTCTCAGCAAATTGAGATTCAATCTCCCCAAGGACCCAGCAATACCACTTCTGGGTGTATACCCTAAAGAGGCACATTCACACTCCAAAGGTATTAGCTCAACTATGTTCATAGCAATATTATTTGTAATAGCAAGAGCCTGGAAACAACCTAGATGCCCCTCAACTGAAGAATGGATTAAAAAACTGTGGTACATCTACACAATAGTATACTACTCAGTAGTAAGAAAAAATGATATCCTAAAATTTGCAGGCAAATGGATGGATTTGGAGAATATCCTCCTGAGCGAGGTTTCAGAAACTCAGGAAGATAAGCAGGGAATGTACTCACTCATTAGTTGTCTATAAACTAACAAACAAGAAAAAAGCCAAGCATGCCCAAGCTGCAAGCCACAACCACTGAACAGCTTGGGATCAGAAACTACCTAGACTGACTCTTCGGATCCCACTCCACCTATAGGAACACCTGACTCACTCTTCAGTGAGGAGGGACAAAACTGGATCTTTCAGGAGTGGAGACTTAACTAAGTATTATTGGGACAGTGGGACCATGGGACTGTCTGCTGCCTGCCCAGGGAGGGGATGTGGAGTTGTGGAGAAGAAAAAAATGACCTGATGTGGTGGAAAGGGGAAGGGACCTTGAATAAGGATATACAGGGATAGAAAAAAAAATTCCGATGGAAATTTGAACACAAAGAAATTTTATGTGTAGCAAACTAATTTGCATTATCACCCTTGATAAGTCATGCTTATGATTTTATTTTCTTTATAGTTATTGTTATCTTATCAGCATTTAAATTCACTTTACTGTTTTTCTTGATAAATACAAAATAAATAAAGAAAAAAAAATAAAGAGAAATAGGTAATAAAGATAATGGCCACTTAAAGATGGCAGATATACAATGAGTCTGGATTATGGTTATTGTGTTTTCTTTTAATTTTTTAACTTTTAATGAACTAACTGCAATTGATTGCTAAGGCTTCTAAGTTAAGAAAATATATATACTTTAAAGATATCTTGACTTTGAAATCTGTTTATAAAAATATGTTGCTTGGGAAAAGAGTTTCTGTTTTTGTCTCCACAGAAGATCAAAATCTGTGGATTTGTTCCAGGCAAATGTGGTTTCATTTGCAAAGGCCACATGTACATTCTCAGCTTCCAAGATGTCAGTTGAGATGATCCAGCCTCAAGACTCCATGAGATCAACAACATCCTTTGTCAGCAGGAAGTAGTAAAAGAAAGAAAGCTACATTCAATTTCCCTAAAATATTACTTATTAATATTTGCTTTCATTACAAATGATTAATGGTCATAGTCAATCTCTTTTTTAAAAAAAAAGGGGGGGGGAGAGAAGATACAGGAATGATTAGAAAAGACAAGTTAATTTTGATTTATTGATATAAACTTAAGGTCTGTTTTGTTATGCTGTATGTATTTTTCTACTCTTGATTAAGGTATGATGCTGATGTAACTCATTTAAGATTATAATGTGTGATTAAGAAATGTAGATTAATAGTCATCTATGATAACCAAACTTATAGTCATGTTAGTTACATTTTTGTAGGTATGCAAAGATATATTTCAATTAGACAGGTAGCCTTCAAATACTTCAAAGACATGCAAAATATGGCATTTAAAATATTTTAAGAACTTAGACTTTTCTAGACAGTGAGACAGGTCTGCTCCTGGCAGCACCAATGTAGTTCAGGAAAATGATGGGCATTGAAGAAACTTCATGTGGAATTTACTTTGTGGCAACAGTTAGCCACTGGACAAGAAACTGTTCTGGTATTGACTGCTTGGTATGCTGTTTAAACTGGATATGCAGGTTCCCTAAGAAAGTGACTTCTGAATGTTGGCAGAACAAGCCAAGATGATCCTTCAGATTCCTGCTTTAGAGAAAAAATTGCCAGGCATCCTTCTGGGCAAAAGGAGAAGCTACTGACAGACTGTGTCAGATTTCCTGCATCACTGAATGGTATGCCAGAGACTTTGGGCCATAAAGGCTGAAGATGGTGCCCCAACATTACAAAGGAACTTTGGATGACTGTCCAGGCAGACAGCTGTCATCTCTGAGTTTTCTAGACTTTGGAAGTTGCTTGCACTCCTTGTTTATTTGGATAATATTATATCCTTCTGTGGTCTTTGATGTGGTTGAAGGTTTAATAATTATAGGTGTAGTTCTTTTTAGTTTAAAAGGTATATTAGATGTGAAACTTTAGACTCACAATGATAAGGTAAATAATGGAACATTCTCTTTAATTTTGTGAATATAAATATACTGGATATTGTGACTGTAATTCCTGCTTGAGAGCTGTTCTGTTGTAATTTTGCTATATGGAAATTGAAACCTTCCTTTTTGATTAGACAGAAAAGAGGAAATGTGATGGAAATGTTGTCTGTTTGCTGTAAAGAAAATAACTGGTTTGGCCTATGTGGAGTGCCGTAGATGTGGGTGGAGAATCAGAGGACACACAGGTAGAAGCAGGGTGGAGTTATTAAGTCTCCATCTGACCCCCGAAGAAAAATCATGCAAGGAATCCAGGTGAGCCACGGGCCGGGCCACATGGTGGGTAGATTAGTAGAAATGGGTTGATTTAAGATGAAAGAGCTAGCTAGTAATGTGCTTAAGACATAGGCCAAGCAGTATTAAGTTAATATGAGTGCCTGATCCATTTCTTTGGAGGGTAAAAGCCACCACAGACCAGGTCCAAACCTCGGGCCCAAATGGGCCAGCAAAACTTTTACAACACTTACTATTACAAATAATGCTGCTGTGAACATAGTTGAGCTAATGCTTTTAGGGTGCAAATGTACATTTTTAGGGAGTATGCCCAATAGTGGTATTGTTGGATCCTAGAAGAGATTGATTCCCAGTTTTCTGAAAAACTGCCATACTGCATTCCAGAGTGGCTGAACAAGCTTACACTCCCAACAACAATGAAGGAGGGTTCCCCTTGCTCCACAACCTCTCCAGCATAGTCTGTCATCTGTGCTTTTAATTGTAGCCATTCTGACAGGTGTAAGGTGATATCTCAAAGTTGTTTTGATTTGCATTTCTTTGATAGCTAAAGATGATGAGTACTTTTTCCACTGCTTTCCAGCGATTTGTAATTCTTCTGCTGAGAATTTCCCTTTTATTTCTGAACCCTGTATTTAATTGGGTCATTAGAGCTTTGGGCTCTAGTTTCTGGAGTTCTCTATGTATGTTTGAGATCAGTCCTTTGTCACTTGTAGGGTTAGTGAGTCTTTTCCTATTCTGTAGGAAGTCGCTTTGTCTTAGTGACTGTGTCCTTGACTTTAAAGAAGCTTCTTAGTTTCAGGATAATTGTTTTTATTGTTATTCTTAGTGTCTGTGCTACAAGTGTTATATTTAGGAAGTGATCATGTATGCCAATGCATTGGAAGGTATTTCCCACTTTCTTGTCTATTAAGTTCAATGTGGCTGGGTTTATGTTGAGGTCTTTGATCCACTTGGATTTGAGTTTTGTGCAGGGTGATAGTTTTGGTTCTATTTGCATTTTTCTACAAATTACCATCCAATTATTCCAACACCAATATTTGAAGATACTATCTTTTTTCCATAGCTCTGCATGGTGATAGTAAGCTATGTGCCCGGAATCAAGACCTGATTCCTCAAAGGGTAAAAATTCAAATTCTAACTGTCATCATAAAACCTTCATCTAGTAACTGAATGAAACAGATGCAGAAACCCACATCCAAGCATTAGGCCATAAGGCCAACCTACAGGAGTCTACTCAAAGAGAGAAAAGAGGAATTATAGGAATAAAGGGGTTAAGATCATAATGGGAAAACCCATATAGACAGATAACCTAAACTTTGAGAGCTTTTGAACACTAGATAGACACCTGGGGAAGCCTGCATAGCTAGCATCTCTGCAAAGTGGACAACATTTCTATAGCCAAGTCTTTTTGTGGGATTCCTATCTATCCCTGGTATATGAGCTGGCTTTTTGTTATTTTTTCTTTTTTTTCTTTTTCTTTCTGGAGCTAAGAACTGAACTATATATATATCTGATAGGAGATGTGAATAAATGCATATTAATAACATTTTTAACACAAAAAGTGATTAGTTGTCTTACACACATATGTAACCTGTCTGAATCAATACTAATCAAACTGAATATTAAATATGTTCACTGGTGAAATAGTAACATAATATAAAACCTCTAATATTACTCACATAGCAGGCAGTATGTACTCCATGTGCTATAATTGAATGCTAGTTGCGAAGGTAACCAACAACTGACTTTTTTAATTTGAGTCCCACAGTATGGAAAGGAATCCTCTTCTGGTACTATAATACTAAACTAAAAGCCTTGGCTCAGAGTGTTATAGGACCACAAAGAAAAGCTATTGACATTTTATTAAATGAAACTGATTCTTCTGTCTAAATGCCTCCTAAATAACTATGATTATACTTAAAAATTGCTATTGCTTTCAGCTTTGATCAAATAAACTTTTTCTTATATAGCTTATAGTGACTGACATGATGCATAACTGATCAAAATGGTGAGAATTTGTAAATATCAAACACTCGATCATAAATGTGACTTCTATATTGTCTCCTTAAGCTTAAGACTCAGAAAACATTGCTGAAAGGATAAAGTGAATTGAAGAGCCAGAGGAATAGGGAAATAGTCTGCAAAGCTAACTCCTAGTTAGCCATTTTACTCTGGAATTCAAAATAGTGCTGATTCCCTATGCAAGATTTGGTTGACACTTTGTCATGTAGAAGGGAACAGTTCATGAGGTTTCACCTATCCCTGTGCATTTATATAAGTTAATTTTTAGGGAACAAGAAATTTTGTTTTTAATTGTACAGCCACTGATAAGTAGTCACACTCCTGTAAACAACCTATAACCCAAGCTCCTGTAGACCGTGATTATGTGATCTACTGAGTAATAGTTTCAGGAGAGTAGAAAGCATAAAAATTATTAAAAGGATTAGCTGGGAAGAAAGGGGTAATGCAAAAAAAATGAGAGTGAGATAATAAAATATTGGAGAGATGAATGTGATAAAGATACATAATTATCATATAAGAAATCTCCTAAAAATACATTTTTACTAATAAAAACAAGAAATGGGAATAGGTTGCTCATCATCTCCCTTATTGACCTCTAAGCAAAGTCATTGCTTCTTTTCCTAATGTCCTAATACTTGGATGATGTAGACAGTCTGGTTTTAAAAACAGTAGTACCTCTGCCAGGAGGAACAATCATTGTATTAAAGCTGAGGCTTCCATTTGGCTTTGATCATGTCATATCCTTGAATCAACAAGTTAAGAAAGAACTTACAACATTATCAGGTGCAGTTGACTCAAACTACTAGGTGGAAATTGAACTACAACTTCACCTGAGAGCAAGTAAGAGTATATCTGCATTGTAAAAGATATCTTGAAGCATTTCTGAGCATTAACCTATTCTGTGATTAAGGTGAATGGGCAGATTCAAAGAGCTAATCTTAAAAAAGTTCTTAAACACCTAAAACAGTAAAGGTGGCTTGTTTATAAATAAGAAAATTAAAGCTGCCATGAAATAAATAAATAAAACAACCTGTAGGAAGTGCTGGTTAATCGTGTAGAGAGCACTGAAGAGGGGATGGATAATGACCATGGAAGTTTTCCCACCTCTATAGAAAGTTAGCACAGTTAACTGCATAAGTGTTGTATGTTGAATCAATTAGTAATCACTGTTTTGTACTTAACAGGTGTAATAGCTGTACTTGGTTGTCAACTTAACTATATCTGGAATGAACTACACAATACAATTCAAAAATGGAGAGTACAACTGTGATCTGGATCTTCAGGCAGAAAAACAACATGCCATTGATCCAGATCTTGAGGCTGAAAGACACTGGCTTTTGATCCAGATCTTGAGGTGGTAAGGCACAATTTTAAACTTGATCATCCTTTCTTCTGGAGGACTATAAAAGGACAATGGAAAAAGGAAGGGTTTATTTTTGCCTGCTTGTGCCCATATTGCTAGAAAATCCATTAAAGTCTACTTCTTCGGGATAACAGGATTTACAGAAGGTAAGACATCCAGCCTTGTGGGAATGAGAAAGGTCAAGATTCTTGGACTTACCACTCACAGCTAGAAATTGTTGGGTTAGTTTGACTGCAGCCTGTAAGCTTTTTCAATAACTTCCCATATATAAATATATGTGTGTGTGTATTTACATTTAGAAAGAGAGAAAGCAAGTGAGAGAGAAAAAAAGATTCATTTTATAAGTTATGTGATTTGTCACTCTATAAACACTAACTAATGCAGCAGGCCTCTTAACTCTCATATTTCTTCTAATGTAAGAGAATTAAGAACCTTCTTACCTTTCATAACTCTTGTGATAATTAAGAAAATATGTTGAAAAGTGCCTTCAGTCTAAGCACTATTGATCTAAAATTGTTTTCTAATTCAAGAAATATTAGAAAACTTTAATCTTTTATATATTATGTATTAAATATTATAGAAATATATTATAATATATAATATATTTTATCATAATATATAATATATTATAATTTAAATCTAGAACTCTCACATGAGAGGAAACAGAGTTAACTTGTCTTTCTGAATTTGGTTAATTTTACTTAATATATTAACATCCAGGTTAATCCATCATCTAGAAAATACCATAATTTCATTCTCTACATATGAATAAAATTTCATTATGTATATATGACTTGTTTCCTTGATGACAGTCATCATGAGTGATATAGGAGAAAATCTCAAAGAAGTTGAATTTAATGCACTGATGGCTCAGGATGTTGACTACATTACAACATATTTATTGACCATTTTTATTTCTTTCCTTGAGAATTGCCTTGTCAATTCATTGGCCATAGAAAGTATCCAAAACAAAATTAATTTACTCATACTGTGTTCTCTCAACTGACAGTGAGTATTTTAGTAGATCTTAATTTTTTCCCTAGAGGATTTACTCACATCTTTTTTGGGGAGTGTTCTGTATCACTTAGATTACCACACACATCCCTAAAACACTAAAAGCTGTCCTGTTCCTATGTATAGGCCTATTAAAAACAAGACCTGACACTTAGGAAAGAGAGAGACTCTCTTCTCCCCAAAGAGATTAAGTTTTCTTACATCTGTTCACATACTTAAAAATCTGGAATCTCATTGCCTTGTACAGAGTTGGCTAGTGAATTAGCTTAGCCTTGATATAAAGCATTTCAGAAATTTCTGAATAAATGGGGAAAAGTATTTTGTAAATTTATTACAGAAAGAACAATATGTTTATCAAGTTCTCAGACTGAACTTTAGCTCTAAGTCCCTTCAACTATGTATAACTATCCCAAAAGCAGCAGATCAACTGTATACCCTATTTGCATATGAAAAACAGGAGCACATGATTTTTTTCTAGAAATAATAATAAAAATGGGACTTCTAAGCCTACATAAAAATTGCATGTAAGTTATACTTATTGCACTCATTTAATTATTATAAAAGACCTTTAATGATAGTTATACAGACTGAAAACCATAAATAATTTGCTATTCTTTCTGGGAATTTTAAATATCATTAAATTTACACAACAATAAAATGCCCTAAATCCAAACACTTTTTTGGCTCTCAAATATTTTCAGAAATAACTTTTTCATGTTAGTTTCTAAATCTTGGCTACATTTCTTGTTAATTTCAAACATATGTCATATTCAAAATATGTTATTTTTCCAAATCAAATTTTGGCAAGAATGAAAAACAGAGCTGTCTAAAGCCACTATGACTCAGTAGCTTTTTCTTCAGCTTTCTTCAGGTCCACCAAGGCAGCTACATGGGGTAAAATATTGGCATAAAAAAAATACAATCTGCGTTTTGTATGGTACTTTATAATTTTATTTTTATAATGAACTTATAACAAATATTATTAATATCTTAGGATACCAGTTGTGAAGAGTAGTTAAGATCCCAATAACTGGAATAATATGTTATATTATTTGAAGATTTGAAAACAACAAAGCAATAATAAAATTCTCAGGACCTGTCATTCTTTATGATGACAGCATTTTCAGTCACATGGGATTGTTTTTCAATTTCTGTCATTAATACTGAATGGAGATAAATGACTAAATAATATAATAGAAATGACACAAATTTATTTCCACAGTCTACCAAGCAAATCACAATCAAGGCATACTCTAAAACGTTCATTTTCTTATAAACCTTGATAGTCATAATACTGGTATGTAGAATGTGTAGTAAAAAGAAGAGAACTCTGGTCTGGATATAAAAAAAACAAGTTACAGTCTTATTTTTATGTTTGCTTTATAAAACGTCTATTGATTACAGGAAAGGATCAACCATTCACATCCTCTTATTTCCTTACCTTTTCAAATGACATTTGAAAATTTTACTTATCAAGATATCACCCTAGGACTCTATCTGCTATATTGAAATCATCAACCCTACTGACTTGCTTGGCAAAAAAGAAAAAACAGACTGTAAACTTTCTTTCATTCCTACTTGGGGTCTCATGAGTGCAGTGTATTATTTTTCTGTGCTCACTGGCACCATCAGTACCCTTTCTCCACCCTACCCCAACATTTATAAGAATATGCCTGAGTACCCTACAGAAGGATTAGACACATGGATCAGAGGCAAGTTTGTACCACATCCCCACCAAAACCTTAGGCATGGAAAAGCATCCATGCGTAGGATCATCAGGGTCAACTAGTACAGTGACAAGTGACCGAAGGCACATGCGACTTGCCAAGCACATTTTGAGTCAGAAGAAAGAATCTTTTTAGTTACAGATTTTGCTGGTATAATGTTCTAGTGACAATTCTAAGAATGTGTGTGTGTTTGTATGTGTACATGACCTATGTGAATCTATATACACATATATGCATTTATTATGTGTGGATACATATATCAATAAATAACTGATACCTCAAGAATAGATTACACATAAATAAGTATTTAGAAAAAATATGTTGCTATTAATAGTATATTTAAGTTTTAGAAAAGTATTACAATCTTTCAGAGTTTCACTGCTTATAAAGATATGGTTTGTGGATCAGAATTAGATATAAAATCAGCCTCCAAAGTAAAATCTGGTTCAGTTAAAGATGAACAGATGGCAAATGTTCAAGCAGCAAAAGAAACTTGATTCATAGATATAAATGATAGAAAATTAAAACAATAAAGTTGTTTTGTATATAATTAATTTTGAAATAAAGACATTATTG